>CAUYUJ010001581.1:0-62500 GCA_963575745.1 Prorocentrum cordatum | reverse complement strand
ATTTTTGTCCGCTGGCTTCGGGGTTCCCCGGGGCCCTCCGTGGGCCAGGAGGCCGTCGAACCTGCGCGCGGAGCCTCGTCGGCCCAAGAGCCGAAGGCCCCTTGGAAGTTCTATGGGCCCTGGCTCGCCTCTGAAGGCGGGCCAGATTCCCTGGGGCCCGCGGCACAATTCCGGCGCGGAATTCGGGGAACAAGCAATGACATAAGCATAAACAACTCGGAGGTCTGCGCGGATTTCTCGGATCTGCGCTGGACCCCCCAGGCGGCTCCTCCAGCGCCGCCCTTGGCGCGCTCCGTGCGCCAGGAAGGGTTGTCCAGCGCCATCCGAGAAATCCATGCGAACCAACAAGTTGATATGTTGATGTCGTTGCTTGTCCCCCTAGGAATCCAGCCGAGGCGACGAGGAGCCGCGCGGAAGGTCCCGCCACCAGCAAACAACGACTAACCACGGCCCCGCGCGCGTGTCCGCGCGCGCCTGTTCCCTGGCGCCCGGGCCGCGCAAAATGCGGCGGCCCGCGTCGCCCCTGTCTTTGCTCCTCTCGCAGTGGCCACAGCAGGAGGGGGGAGAAGAGCGACGACCCGGTGTCGGGGGCGCGCAAACATGGATCAGCAATCCATGGATCCGGCGCGCGGTCGCCAAATCCATGGATCGGGGGAAGTGCCCTCCCCAAAATGCGGCCGGTGCCGCCTGGTTCGGCGGCGGGAATCTGCGATTTCCAATGGAAACGGGACCCGTCGCTAATCCACGCCCCCTTGATCCATGTTTGTGATCGCCTGGGAGAAGAGCGACGACCGGGTGGAAGGCCCGCGCTCAAAAAAACCCACGGGACTCCCCCAAGGGCGAGGGAGGCTGGGGATACCAATCCGCAGTGTCAACGACGCGCCAAATGCAGAGGGGCAAACGCATCCCTGCCTGGGAATCCCAAACCAAAGATTCCTGGATGCTGTTTTTACCCTGAGGCCACCCTTCCCCGCCAGCCCGGAGAAGACACCAAGAGGACGATGATGATGATGATGATGAGGATGAGGATGAGGAGGAGGAGGAGGAGGAGGAGGAGGAGGAGGAGGACGGCGCAAATTTTTATGGGAGCCGGGCAAGAGCCAATGGAAGACGCCCCCCTCCGACAGGGAGGGGGCGGTCACACCTGAGCCCCGACTTCAAGGATCGCCGAAGTGATCGCCGTCGAATGCACAAAACGTACTCGGGCCACGCGTGGACGCTCCGTTTCACGGGGCACCCTTTCCGCGCGTCGAACGCCGAGCAGCAGCGCAACACAGCTTTATTCAAAAGTGGACGCCTGGCGGCTGCAAACACGAAAATTGATAGAAGTGTCCGAGCGGGTCCAACACAACAAGGAGCTGCGGAGATGAAAGAGACAAATCTGAAAAGATAGGGCCAACATGGATACGTGCGACACTAAGGACAAGAAACTCAGGTTGTGGATGTCATGACAATGGACACTCTAACAATCCGATCATCGAATTAAATCTGTGTTTAAAATGTTTGAACAAGTCTTCGAACTATGTGTTCAACATGTTTTTATAGGTTTAAGACGTGTTGGATTAGACATCTGGACGTCATTTGGCCATTGAGCAGCATGCTTCCTCTCCGTTGATCGACTTCCACAAGACTCGGGGAAACAGCGGGTTCCCCGACCGCCAGCGAACGAGCGGAAGGAACATTAGTGCACCCCCACGACGCGCGATCAGTGTCTCCCCGCTGCAGTCGTTGACTTAGAGCGGACATGTCACCCTACAGGCAGATTTTAGAGAAATCATTAAAAAACAGGTCAAAACAAATGCAAGCATGGCAAACAAATGCTAGAAAAGTCGTCCCCCGATTCTTTTTAGACTATGTTTGAAAATTCCCCCTGCAGAGTGACGTGCCCGACTCACTCGTTGACGTGCCAAGACATGGTGACTCAAACTTTGTGCTTGCCTGCATGCTCCAGCAAAACGCCTCGCGCAAGCCGTGCATCTGGCGACACCCTCGGCTCAGGCGCGAACCCACAACACAGCGCAGGGCTATCCAGACAACTGCCAGTAGCCATTTTGGCTCAAGCGAGCCGCGCTTCGGGAGGCCCTCGCCAGCGCGCCTGCACAGGCGCAGGCGCGCAAGCGGCCGCGATGGATGACGACGCTGCCCACGGCAAGCATGCGGGCCGCCGCTGGGCAGCCGCGAGTGCTCGGACGCTCGCCCGCCGCCGCCGCCGCGAGTTCAGGCGCGAGCTTGGGCTCGGCCGCGGCGCTGCGCTTGCACGTCGTCTCCAGCTGGTTCGCCATGGTCTTGTTGCGCGCTGGAGGCTGTCCGACGTGATCGGCAGCCACTGCTCCGCTATGGGGATGGCCCTCAAGGCGGCCGACCTTGTGGGAGCGGATGCAGGTCTACTTCGAGAAGCAGGAGAGGATTGCAGCGGAGCGAACTGTGCGCGCCATGCTCCGCCGCCTGGTCTTGGGCAGATGCCCACATGCCCGAGCGCGCCGCTGGTGAGCACGCTTGAGGCATCCCGCGCCGACCTCTACCTGGAGCCAACTGATCTCCTCTTGCAGGAACTCGGTGTCCTGGGAGCCGGAGATGTTCAAGGTGATCGCGAAGCCTTTGATGTTCGTGCCGATTGTTGTCTTCGTCCTGGTGCTGCCGCTCGTCCCCGGGACGACGCTGGCGCTGATCGTGCAGACTACGCCGTTCGCGGATTTGCCGAGGACCGTGAGGCTGCTGGACCGCAAGCTGTTTGTGCAACTCCCCGAGGTGGTGGTTTTCTTCCTGATGCCGCCGCTCGTCATCAGGATATGTTTGGAGCTGCCGCTGCGGATCCTGAAGTTCATGTGGATGCTGGTGCTCAAGTTTGTGACGGCGCGTCCGACGTTTCTCGAGGGGTTCCTGGTGTTCTTCTCGTGCTGGGTGGCGTGGAAAATCATGGAGTCTCTGGAGCCCCCTATCCACGCCTTGCTGATGGAGATCCGAGTTATTCTCTCCTCGCGCATGGTGAGATTGAAGCTCAAAGCGTTCCTGGTGTCCTCGCTCGTCATCCTGAAGATGGAGTTTCTGGCGTTTGTGACGCTTCACAGCATCATCTTGACGACGAGCGAGGTGAAGGTCCTGGTGTTTGCTTCCCCGATCGTGCTGATCCTTTTGCTGTTCAGGCAGACCTTCCTGGTGATGTTCGCGGAGGCCGTGCTGGTCTCCCCGACGCTCGCGAGGATCTTCTTCACGATCAAGGTGGCGCGGAAGATCATGATGTACCTGGAGCCTCCTGTCCACGGCTCGCGGATGGAGATCCTGGTTGTTCCCTCCTCGGTCATGGTGATAGTGAAGCTCACAGCGTTCCTGGTGTCCCCGTTCGTAAGCCTGATGATGGAGTTCTAGGTGTTCGTGACTTTTCACAGCATCATCTCGACGACCAGCGAGGCGAAGGTCCTGGTGTTTGTCATCCCGATCGTGCTGATCCTTTCGATGTTCAGGCAGACCTTCCTGGCAATGTTCGCGGAGGCCGTGCTGGTCTACCCGATGCTCGCGAGGATATTCTTCAGAGTTGTACCGTTATTCCGCATGTTGTCCCAGAGCTCTCTGAGTCGTCTGGCCATGCGGGACCTCTTGATGCAATCCCTGGCTGCATCCAGGCGCTCTTCAGCTACGTGGCACAGCAGCCTGGGTCCGAGGCCATGGAGGGTGATATCATCACGTGGTACGCGGAACGGATTGAGGATAGCATCCAGACGTTGGCCCAGTTCCTTGAGGTGCAGTATGCCATCCAGGATGCGATCCACCAGATGATCTTTGGCGGCTGGTTCGTGGTTGCCAGGCAGTCAGGCGACGCTCTGAAGCCCGAGCGGCGCGTGCTGAGGGCCGCGGTCCCGGCGCGCTGACAGCCCCGTGGATAGCCAGCTAAACAGGTAACCTGGGTCCTGCCCCCTGGGAAAAAAATCCAGACAACTGGCGCCCCTACGGGCGCAGCATGGCGCACACATCGTAGCCAGGAGAAGAAAACAAACTGAATAAGCATAAACGTTTGGCGCTGCGCGCGGATTCCTTGGATCTGCGCCGGAGCCCAAGCGCGCCGGGGGCGGCGCCGGAGGCGCCGCCTGGGGGCGCCCAGCGCGGATCCAAGAAATCCGCGCGGAGCGCCATTCTATGTTTATGCCGCTTTCTCTTCTCCGGATAGCGGGTCGCAGCAACTCGGGCCACCAGCGGAAAAACAACAACTCCCCCTCCCGTGGCCCAGAAGCCAGTGCGCTCCGTGGTTCTGAAGCTTCGGCGCCGGCCGTTCCCCAGGCGACGGGTGGGCCCGCCGCCTCCGTGGACGACCCCGCCTTCTGCGGCAACTCACGGGGGCCCCCGTACCATATTGTCGGCTCTTGCGAATCGACGCTCATCGACGCTAAATCGACGCTGATCGACGCTGGAAATCGGCGCTTCCCCATCCACTCCCAGACGCCAATCGACACTAAAGACAGAATTGCGGGGGTATACCCGGCTCCCATGATCGGCCACCGTCCTGCTGCGCGTCAGGCTCCGCCCGCTCGGGAACATCACGGTGGCCAGCGTGCCTTCCCCGAGCCAGGCGCGTCGGCCGACGCTGAACTCTGCCTTCGTTCACCTCTCGATGCAGTCGTCGACCTCGGCACCCTCTCCGAGGGGCGCGCCCTGTTGGTCCGCGACCGTGATCAGCTCGTCCAGCGGCATCTGGCACCGCGCGCGGGCCGACGCCCTCGCGCTGTGGGCCTCCAGGAAAATCTGACCTGGCAGCAGCTCCCCCCGCGCCGCGCAGCGCGCTCGCGCGGTCGCCCGGCGGGCGTCGGCGCGCGAGCCCGCCTGCCCTGGCAGCGCCTCCTCGAAGCTGCTCGCGCTGTCGCCCTTGGTGGCAGCGGCGGTCGCGCCCGCGGCCCCGGCGTCCATCTGGAGGGCGGCGGCGGCTCGACCCAACGGCGTCGAGGTAACCCGCTTCAGGCCCGCTGGCGGGGGCGCCCCGCCCGCCGCCGCGCGGCGGTCCAGCTCGCTGGTGGCTGCCCTGCTCGGCGAGCGCGCCCGTCGCGGGCGCCTGCTCGACGCCCGGGGTCCGCCGGCGCCCGCCGCCCCCCCCGGCGCCGGCAGGGCGCGCGTCAGCACCTGCACCCGCGTCGGCTTGCTCCGCGGCGGCACGCGGCGCCGCAGGGCCGCCCTCCTCGAGACAGGAGGGCCCCGCACGAGAGGCGGCCGCAGGGGCATCTGACCAGGCGCCAGGGTCTGGGCCATCAAGGGCCCTCATCTCTGTCACGTCTCTCTCCCGCCTGATGCAGCAGGTGGGTCGCGCACTTCTCGGCCTCATACTCCCTCGAGGACAGTCTGCCCCCCGTCGCCGCTGTTGAACTCCGAGGGGGCCCACCTATAACTGAACCTGAGTCCGCGCCCGAAGGAACAGGCAACCGAGCGCCGCACCATCGTCGGCAGCTTGAAGTCCCGCGCCCGCGACCGCCATGAGACAGCAGGGATCGCTGACGCGTTGCCCCCCAGCAGAAGGGCTCGGCCGTCGTGGTCAGCGCGAGAACTGGCCGCGCGCTCCACGGCCTTGATCAGTGCTCGACCGTCGAGATGGAGAATCTCCTCCTCGAAGGCCCACCGATCCGCCAAGACCGTCCGCCAGCGTCCAGCATGCAGCAGCTCCGCCGGCACCTCCTCGAAATCGGGGCCGTGGCTCCAGCGCGCCACCTCCAGCGCCGCCGTCCGCCAGCAGCTCCGGGCCGGCAGCCTCGACAGCGCGCCGCCGCGCGGCGCCCGCGCCTAGGCGATAGCGGGCGCGCGCGCAGGTGCGACCTACGCGCCCAACGCCCTCTGGCCCCCACAACGAGCAGGCGAGCCCGAATCCGTCGAGCGACGCATCCGAATTGTAGACCCCAGGCAGCCAGCCAGCGCCCCCCAGCAGCTCCTGCACCACGCTGTCCCGCAGCGCAACTCGCTCGAAGTAATGGCGGTGAATGAACCGGTAGATGCAGTGGAAGCAGCTCAGGCTCTCGCGGCGCTCCAGGCCCACGAAGGCAAAGTGGCCCACGACGATATCCAGCTCCAGGCCGCTCGCCCCGCGGCGTCGCAGCAGCGCCTGCGCCGCGCCTCGCGCTCGCCAGAACCTGGTGGGAGTAAACCGAGCGCAGCCTGTGCGCCCGTCCAGATGCACGCCCAGGGCCTCGCCGCCTGCGCTGCTCAAAAAGGTCTCGTGCACCTCGAGGCCGACAACGCCAAAGGACTTCGCGGCCTCCGTCAGGGTCGCGTGAACCTGGCTCTCCGCCCCGCCGAACACCCCGACGTGGTCAACGTAGGTGTAGTGGCCCAAGGCCCGCGGGCCGTCCAGGATCAGCGGGGGCCCGCGGTCGGTCATCTCCAGCGCGCATTCCCACTCGCGCAGCTTCGCCATGCGGCGCGCGTTGGCCGACTGGGCGAAGCGCAGCGACCAGGCCCGCCCCATCGGCAGCGCGCGCGCCAGGGGGCGTGTCAGCGCGTCCTGGCTAAGCGCCATGCCGCCCAGTTGCGCCGGGCCCAGCTCACGGGCCCGCAGCGGGGGGTGGCCGAAGAACTCCTGCAGCCCAGGCCCGTCGTCGAGGAGGGGCCTGGAAGCAGTGCTTCACGTCGCTCGCGCCGAGCCAGGAGTGCAGGCCGCCCAGGGCGTCGCCCAGCTCCTCGCCTAGGCCAGCGCCGCCCGTCGTCAACCCCATCGATGCGGCTGAAGCCGTCGCCGCTGACAAGGTCGACCCCGGACGGGCTCCTGAACAGACGATTCGCCGGGCGGCGGCCCAGGATCAGCCGCTGGCGATCGCCCTTCTTCCAGACGAAGAGGACCCCCACCTGGCAACGGTGCGCAGTAGACAGTCGCACCAAGCCCGCCTTCAGCAGCCGCCTGACCAGGGCGATGTAGGCGGGGCGCTTGCGACTCAGAACTGGGCCCATGTAGGGTCGGACAGGGCCGCATCTTGCATTAATTTCGTCTACCTCCTCATAGGTGAACGCATCGCGTGGCTCTCGTAATCCTTCAACTGCATCCGCGCCGCCTTCGGCGGCGGGTCCGTGACTCGAGGCGCGCCGGCCAGATCGTCGGGGGCCGACAGCCGAGCGCGGGGGAAGGGGGTCAGCGTCGCATGCGCCAGCTGGGCGCATCCGCCTCGGCCCCGCAGCAGCTGTGCAAGATATTGCCGCGGGTCGTCCGCGCCGGCGGTCGCGCCCCGTCCGGCGGCTGGGATCTGCGCCCGCCGCGGCGCGTCGTGCTGGATGTCCGCCACGCGGGGCCGCGCGGCAAGGCTAGGCGGCGTCGCAGGAAGCCGCCGTTCAACACCGTGCAACCAATTCAGGCTAGCCAGACCTTCGTTGGCCAACTGGCGCACGCGCGCGCGGTCACGGCGACCGAGCGGGGCTACCAGTCGGCGTCCAGCTCGCGCAGTCCAGGCAGCGGGTAGATCTGTCCGCCGCGCATGGCCTCTGCCTCCAGGTTGGGGGGCGGCCTCGCCCCCGGCCCCGCGCCCGTCGTTTGGGCGTGGCGGCGGCCGCTGCGTCGCCAGGCTTCGTCCTGCCTTTTCGCGCCCACGACCGCCGCAGCTGCCTCTGCCGCCGCCGTCCTCAGCGCCCGCGCGGCGGGGCCCCCAACATCCAGCGCGCGACCGCGCCCGAGCGCCACCGGGCGGTCCGCTTCGTCGCGGGCCGCGCGGTTCGCGAAGCTCCGCAGCGCGGGCGACGCCGCGTCGAAGGGGTCGCTGGTGCCAGTGAGGAACCGGCCCGCCCCCCAAGCAGCTGGCCGCCCAGGCGCGACCCGATGCGCCTCGGCGATCTGCGCCACGCGCCGAGCCGCGACCTCCAAGCCCGCCGGCCCGCCGAGGTTCACCGCGTCGAAGGTCACCGCCAACCAGAAGAGACCAAGCAGCTCGCGCCACGTGCGGCCATGCTGGATGATGTCGTACTTCTGGCAGAAATTGAACATCCACGTCTTCGGGTCTCCGCCGTGCTGCGTGAACCGCTGGCAGAGGTGAGGCGCCGTGCCGGCCCCGCGAAGCTCGCCGCCGTCCAGAGCCTCCTCACAGCTCTCTCCTACAGCTCGGCGCCACTCCTTGAAGCTTGTCCCGTGCTTGTTCCACTCCACCGAGAGCGTTGGACGTCCTCGCGACTGGCGGCCTCGCCGCCCTCGCGAGGAGTGTCGGCGCCTCCTGGCGGTGGGCTCCGCGCGGGTCATGTCGCGGAGGTCGAGGGGGGGCTCGGCGGCGGGGGGCGATGCATCGGCCGGGCGCCCAGCCCCGTGGGCAAGCGGCGCCTGCGGCGCTCCTCGCGCGCGAACTCACGGCCCTCCACCACGTGGCGGAGCACATCGCGCGAGAGCCCCCCTTGGAACCCGACGACGTCGCCGCGGAAGCCCTCGGGCCACCCGTGCAGCGGCGAGACGTGCCAGCGCCAGTCCGCCTTCCGCTCCAGATAGCGGTCACCTTCGGGCGTCTCCACCACCCAACATTCGCGGCGCGGTCCCAGTGGACGGGCCAGAGCAGAAGCCGCTCGTGCGTCCATTCATCGCCGTCGAACGTCACCAGCAGGCGCGATCCTGGGCGGCGCTCCTCGTAGGTCGACATGTCCACGGGCGGCCGCTGGCAGAGGAGATGCCGAGGGAGCCGCGCTCCAGCGTCCAGCCGGGATCGCCAACAGCACTGGCGCCAGCCAGGGCGGCCACGCCAGGGGAGCCCCCTCCTGCGGCGCTGCCGCCACGGCCCAAGCGGGCGGCCCCGCCTCCAAGCCTGCCGGGCCAGGGCAGGACAGCGGCGGCGGACAGCCCGGGCAGGCTGGACAGGGCGGAGGGCGGCAGTCGGGACATTGCGCGCGACGCCTGCCCCGAGAGCCACTCGTGCCGCCTCCGCCAACGCCCCGCGCGCCAGCTCGCGCAGCACGCCGGCCCAGCCTCCGCCAGGGCCGCGCAGGGGCCCGCCACCACCATCCGGCAGCGGGCCCTCAGCGAGCTTACGCTTGAGACCACAACAGTTGCGGAGACCGCAAGATGAGAAACGACAGGCCGAGGCAATCGAAGCAATACCGTTTTCCCCACAAGCACGCCTTAGGTTTTTGAAGGACTTTGGCAGCTGCTTCTTTTCGGCAGTCCGACGGCTCAAGACGACCCCAGGACGGCCCCCAATCTCGCCCACGAGGCCTCCAAGATGGCCCCATGACGGCCCAAGGGGCCCCCAAGACGGCCCCAAGAGGGCCCAAGGGGCCTCCAAGACGGCTAAAATGGCCTCCGGGACAGCTAAGATGGCCCTAAGATGCCTCCACGACGGCCCAAGATGCACCCAAGACGGCCTAAGATGGCCTCAAGATGGCCCAAGAGGCCCTCAATAGACATCCAAGACGGCCCAAAAGACGTCCAGGAGGTCTTCCAGGAGGGCACGACGATGCCAAAATCATTGATTTCCCTGAGGTTTTGGACAGATTTTGGCATGTGCTTCTTCTCGGCATTCCGACGCTTCAAGACGGCGCAAGAGGCCCCCAAGATCGCCCAAGAGGCCTCCAAGATGGCCCCATGACGGCCCAAAAGGCTCCCAAGACGGCCCCCAAAAGGCCCCCAAACTGCCCAAGAGACCTCCAAGACGCCCAAGATGGCCTCTAAGAACCCCTGATCTGCCCCAAGAGGGCCCCTAAACGACCCAGATAGGCCCCCAAGACGGCTTCCGACAGCGTCAGACAAGCCAAGAACGCCCTAAGACGGCCAAAGGGGCCCCCAATAAGCTCCCAAAGGCCCCACAAAACCCTCCAAGAGGCGGCCAGGAAGCTCCCAGGAGGCCCCAAGAGTGCCCCAGGAGGCGCCCAAGAGGCCTCTTCCTCCTCCTCCTCCTCCTCCTCCTCCTCCTCCTCCTCCTCCTCTTCTTTCTCCTCCTCTTTTTTCCTCCTCCTCCCCCTCCTACTCTTCTTGCTCCCCCATGCGTTCCCCGAAGTCGTTCCAAACCGACTCGGGGAACAACTGGCCCGATAGCTTGGCCAAGCTCTGGCTCAGCTGTCGACCACAGAGGCGCTTCCAAAGGGGCAGGGGGCGGCGGTGATTCGCCGTAAGTGTCTTCGATAAGCATAACTATGCGTTTCCGCCCGTCCCCGCGAATTTCTAGGCGCGCAGAGCGCGCCAGGGGCGGCGGCGGAGGCGCAGCCAAGGTGCAGGGGGATCCAGCGCCGATCCAAGAAACCAGCGCGGACCTCTGACACTTTGCATTATATGCGGATGTTTCTTCTTCGATCGGGAACCCCCAGCAGACATCAACACATCCTAACTATCCTGGCGAAGGGCCCAGCCAAATGCAGTTGTGAGTAACGCGTTCTGGGTACCGCTCTCTGTGGGGCTCCCTATGGTGCCTCGATCCTCGTGAGGGGTGTGCCGAGATGGGCGGGGGACGCATGCGGACTCTGCCACTGGGGCTTTTGGTGGGGCTCCCTATGGGGCCACGATCCTCGTGAGGGGTGTGCCGAGATGGGCGGGGGGACGCATGCGGATCCTGCCACTGAGACCTTCGGTGGAGCTCCCTGTGGGACCACGAACCGTGTGTGTGTGGGTGTGTGTGTGTGTGTGTGTGTGTGTGTGTGGGTGGGGGGGGGGGGGGGGGGCGAACGCGACATGCGGCCTCGGCCCTCGAGCCTCGGCCGCTCCGCGAGCGCGGCCCTCGAACCCCGACGCAACGCGACCCTCGAGCCCCAGCGCAAGGCGGTCCCCGATCGATCCTCGACCGCGATCCTCGAACTACCATGAAACAAAAGAGGCCTGAGGGAAGCGGGTCCTGGGCCCGGGCCTCCCCCCTGGGCATCTTTTTATCCTGCGTCGTTTCTGGACACCTTCCGGGGCCCCGAGAGCCCGACGAAGGCCGAAACCCTCAGGGGCCCTCTTTCGGTGGCAACTGGTGGGAGCCTCCCACGCCATCTTGCTGGCTCTTGCGAGTCGGCGCGGACCGACGCTAATCAGCGTCAGTCGACGCTAACTCGATGCCAACCGACGTTGAATCGACGCTCATCGGCGCTGAATCAGCGATCTCTCATCGCTTCCCAGAAGCGAGCGCTCTAACGACGGAGTTGCGAGGGCACGCGAGGCTCCCCTGATTTGCTACCGAGCCGTCTCCCTCAGGACCCGCCCGCTTCGCGACGACCGAACCTTGAAGCCGAATCGCACCAGATTTTTTTGACAAAACGAAGCAAAACTCCTCGAGCCTCCACGCCTCGCGCGGCGGCGGCGGGCACAGCGGCCTCGCGGTGCCTCCGGCGGCGCCTCCGGCGGCGCTGGCCTCTCCGGCCCCTCCTGCAGGGCCTCCGCTGGAGACCCCGCCGCAGACATGGCCCTCTGTGAGTATCGTCTAACCGATCCCCACCCCTAGCGGCGTGGGCTGGTGGGCCCCACTGGCCGATTTACCTCCCTGGATGGGAATATAGGCTGCTCTCGTCGGGTCTCGAGGGGCATATTCCCAACTGAGGTGGTGAGACGGTGGGGCTCGACATGTGGATGGGGATGGGGATAGGCATCGGTGAAACGATACTGACTGACTCTGGGCGCGGCGCGGGCGGCCGCGGGCGGCTTCGAGGTGGAAGCGGCCTCCCCTCACGGGATCCCCGGCGTCGCGAGAGAAAGACCGGAGCCCAAGGCCCCATTGTTAAAGATGGGGCCTTGGGCTCGGAAACAACAAACAAAAACACGAAGACTGAAACAACAGAAACAACAACCGTTCTTTTCTTACATAAAAACAGAGACAAATCGTACTGAAGGTTGTTGTTTATGTTTCTGGTTTATGTCTGTTGGTGTTGGTTGTTGTGTCGTTCGTGTTCGCTTGTTTTCCCCAAGCTTTACTTCCTCATAGTTATAAGAATTATTATTACTATCGGTAATCGATGCTTTCAAACTTGTTTTCAATGATTCTTTTTTTTCGATTTCGAGCCGGATCGCGAACCAAATCGATCCTCGGGCATGCCTCGAGCCAGATCGAGCCTTGAGGGGTCCGATAAAGAGGGCGCCAACGCCCAGTGTGAAACGATTACATACAACGGCCAGATCTCAAGATCGTCGTCGTCGTCGCCGCCGCGGCTGTCGTCGTCGTCGTCGTCGTCGTCGTCGTCGTCGTCGTCGTCATCGTCGTCGTCTTCGACGTCGTCGTCGTCGTCGTCAATATCGTCAACGTCGTGGTCTCGGTCGTCGGCGCCGGCGCCGAGGTCGTGGTCGTCGACTTTTTGGTCGCCGCGGCTCTCGTGGCCTGCGTCGCCGACGTCGTGGTCTCGAGCGCGGCAGTGGTGACATCGTCTCAACGTCGTCGTCGATGCCGCCATCCCGATGTTCTACAATTCATCATCCTGGCAGCCGCGGCGAGCTGCTCAACGCAGGATGCCTCGCGACTAATCCGCGCGTGCGTTCTGCAGCTGCTGCAGCAGATTGGCTGCTCCTCCTCCTCTTTTTCCTTTGGCGATCCGCGGGCGCCACGCCGCGTGAAGCATCAAGCCTCCTCCTCCTCCTCCTCCTCCGTCTTCTCTCCCCTATGCTCGATTCTCCCTCCTCATCATCCTCGTTCCTCGCTCCTCCCTCTCGTTCCGCCTCTCCCATGCCTCCTCCTCGCTCCTTCCCCTCCGTTCCTTTCGCTCCTTTCTCCTCCCCATCGCTCCTCGCTCCTCATCGGTGGCTCCGGGAAGCTGGTGGGCTCGGCGGTGGCTCTCCGACCACGACGACGAACGACCGAGCGTTGCTCACGATGACCAGGCCACCACCGCTGCCAATTGCGCCCACATGCAAATCCTCCCATAGGGTCAACGCGTTGAGCTGTTTGTTGTTCACGCCTATTGCATATACCTTCATAACGTAACTAAAAACATTCGCGCACACTCTGTTTCTAGGTAGCTTGAGACGTTGGAAAATGCCGACTGGTACGTGCTTGACTCCTCACTCTGATCCTGCTCTGCTTTTCTCACTCACCTTTTCGTGGCTATCGTTATTCGTCCTGTTTCTTGCCTTCTTCCGCTTTCCGTCGCTTCCTCAACCCTCGCCCACATTATGGCATCCTCGTCCCTCATGCCTCCCTTGCCCTCCTACTTTCGCTTCTCCTGCCTCACCCTGCCTTTGACCTCTCCGCTTCACTGCTGCGGAACACCCGCCTTCCTGCGATGGCAACGGTTGCAACTGCAATGGGTTCACCGAGCCCGGGGACCAGTCGACCCGAGTCTCGATGTGACGTTGCCCGAGATCAGAGAGGTTAGTACAACCTGAGCACGAACCGATTCGCCAGACTGTGCAATGCTGTCTAGAGAACGGAGATATCAGGTATGTTGACGACCTCAAGGCCAACAGCGACGGGATGCTGCCCTTATTCGAAATCAGCGCTACGTTAGGCACCAGAGGGGTTGACAATGATGGCATTCACGATGCTGCAGGTGAACTACAATATCAACGCCCTCCTGATATGAGTCATCAACAAAAACGTGTACTGCGAAGAACTATTCAACAACTTGAAAAACGTTAGGGCATGACTCCAACGTCAAGCGAGCGCCTCAGAACATGTTACCAAGATCGCCGAGGTTGTGCAGTCTGCTTGAAACACGAGGATTGGAGAAGGTGGAAACACACCCGTCAGCGAGTACAAGGCGGCTCAGCAATTAAAGACAATCTGGGGTGACCAGACCGAATCCAGGGAATTAAAATAACGATTGTTGAACGATCTCGCCCAACTGAAGCATGGTTATCGGAAAACCCTCGGGAACGGCGACACGAGTGAGGTGGGCAAAGGGAAGAGCAAAGGTGAAGGGTCCGTGTGTTACAAGTGTGGTGGATATGGGCACGTTGCCAAAGACTGCTCCACTGAAGGACTCACTACAAAGGAAAAGGAGGCAGAAAAGGAGAGCACAGAAAGGTCAATAGGGTTACCAGGGGTACAAACAGGAGGATTCAAAGGAGGATATCAGGGCACCAAGGGTTACCCAGGGGAGTATGCAAAGGGAGGCTACGAAGGGAATCCCCCAGGAGGTTACCAAGGAAGCCAAACCCCAAGCTGGACAGGAGGACGTGAGGATTTGTGCCGATCAGTGGGAGGAAGTGCTATTCATGCGGCGAACAGGATCACACCGCAGTACGATGCCCCAAGAACACCAACGAGGTCACCCCAGGTCAAGGCGAGGCAGGAGGCCTAAAAGAGCCCACGCAAATGTTAAGACAACCCCTACCTGGACAGGAGTGCTGCAGCGTTGGAGTGGGCGGAACCACTGAAGAAGGTGGCGTTACCTGTGACATCAAAGCACCAGAGCCAATTCAATCGGCACAGGAGTGGAGGACGCAATACCAGGAAACAAGGAGGAGGAACAGGGAGGCAAGGTCAAGGATCAAGAGGGAATACGCATCACAGCGTTAACTGCGGCCATAGCACCAAGCGGGATAACATAATCACATAATGCATGAAGAAAGGAAACAATTCCGGCAAAAATGCGCCGAACTGCAGCTAGTGGAAATGAAAAGGCACGACAAAAAGATTAAGTAAATACCGGTGAAGGACCAGGAGAGCGGCATGGAGACAATAATTACCCAATCGATGCTTGCACTGAAAATTTCCTAGCGGATATTAAGATTTGGCGAAAATTTCCCGCCGATTTTGGTAGCCGGCTGGGTTCCCGGGTTCCCGGTTCCAGGTTTCTGGGTTCCTGGTCATTGGTTCAGGGCCGATTTCGGTGGGTTCCGGGTTCCTGGGTTCCCGGGTTCCTGGTCGGTCTCCGTATCGATCTCTTTATCGATCTCACGATGTATGATCGATCTCATGATCCATCTCACTATTCAGCTCACTCTTCTTGGGCCGTTTCGAACCGAGAGATATCCGAAAAGGCGAGCATGCCGCGACCCTCATAACATCGACAAGGCATCAATATTTAGTGACTCTTCGGGCCCTACGGCGAACATGAGGCCAGGTACCTGCCAAAATTTTCACCCCATCCACTTGTTGGGGTGTTTCTCTGGTGTAAGTGTTAATGTGGGCCCAGGATCCTACAACACGTCTGGGACTCCAAGGGAAAACTCCAAGAGCTGTAAACATTGCAGCGCGGTCAATAGGTCATTCGTCAAGAATCAGGGGCAACGAGTTGTGGGTATAAACGAAAGGGGGTCCATGGTGAGCATGCCCGTCCACGTAGCTGGTGTTAAGAAGGTACTCGGGTTTGCGCGTGAGATGGTCGAAAACACATAATCGTATAGAGTTAGATCAAGACAAGGATGGGCGATCCTACAGTTACCTCGAACATGAAACAACGGGACAAGAGATGTCGATTCATAAGAAAAACGGTAACTTCCAATTCATCAGACGAGTCCGAAAATGTGTTACGGGTCAGGAGAGGTCAGGAAAGCTAGTGATGAGGGATATTAAAGTTTTCCCTTGCAAACTAATATCATGGTGGGCCTGTTCTGCCGAGTCCGGGTGAGCCCGTAAACCTCACTCAAATTCCATTCATCATGAATGTGCAAGAAGACGAAACAAACGAGGATGGGAGCAATGAGTTAGGTGACGTGGAGGATGTCTTAGTCGGCGAGGAGGCTGCAATACCTGAAAGGATTACGTATAGCCTGAGACCCAGAAAAGTATAAGTTGAGATGCGGAATAAGATGCATGTACCCTACCGAAGCTGGTGCCCCCACTGCGTCAGAGGCAGAACCAGAAGGAGATCCCACAGAAAGAAATTAAGGACGCCAGGACACGGCATACTTGTGATCTTAGTCGAATACAGGTGGTTCAGCGGGATGAGAAGAGACGTAGAGGAAGAAGGCAGAGGAAACCCAATCATCGTCATGCACTGCTGGGACATAGCATTAACTCGGAACCGAAATATACTTATAAAGGGCATCGATCCGTACTCAATCAAAACATCCTCGAACACGATAGCGGAATCATCCAATACGGCACACAAGGAAGCTGTTAAAACCTCGTGACACCTCAACATGGATGTAGAGGTTAGTCTGGGCGGAAACTCCCAAACGAATGGTGAAATCGAAAAAGCAAATCGGACAGTAAAAAGTCACATACGGACATTCAATTTCACTCTGGACAACAAATATCAAACTGAATTCAAAATATGAGCACGCACTTAAACCTTGGTGGGTGACTTAAGCATCTTCTCCCTTCAGCGAAATTACGATCGACACTGACACCAAGACAACCCAAGAAAAGTGCCGAGGGCGGAAATTCGTTATCCAAGTTTGCAGAAATAATGCATCACCGTGTACCTGGAGAATCCGCCCAAAAAAGAAGGCAACGACTTAAAAAAGCAAGGTGGGAGAGCGGTGAATTTCTGGAAATGCATGAAAATAAAGGTACACCGTTGATACTCCAGAGGGCGCCATCAAGTCCCACAACTTCAGGCACAAAGGAAGCGAGGAGGAGCAAGAGGAACTCAGATGAGGCGAACATCATGAATGATCCACCCTGGCAACCAGACCCAAACACACTTGAAATGGACGTTAACGCCAGGATGATCTAACTGACTGCGGTACCCAATCAAAGTTTAGCTGCAACTGCCCGACCGCTTGGTGGCTCGTGGGGTCGCGGTGGAAGCGACGAAACACATGGCTATAGGACCCACGCTGGGATGTTTCGGGGTGCGAACCTATAGCCACTTGGCGGCGCGCAGAAGGGGTGGAGGGAGGGGGGAGGGCTTCTTAGAAGGAGGCTGCTTCTTAGAAGTCGCCGGCCTTACATCTATAGATAAGGCCCGCGCCTTCTAAGAAGCAGGGGTGCTGTCAAAAAGCCCTCCCCCCTCAGCCCCCCCCCCCTCTGCGCGTGGCTGAGCCACAAGAGATGCCACCCGCGAACATCACAGTGCGGAATGTCGAGGACATGTTATCGAACGTCTTCAAAGACAAGACGGCCCGAACATCCAAGAGAGATCAGCGGCAACTCAAACGAGGACGGAGCCCGCCAAGACAAAAACAGGAAGGATGCATTGCTAGACAACTGGGTCGTCAAAGACGGGTTGATAATTCGACAATACCCTGCGCCTAGAACCAACATGTATATGCCTAGAGACAAGGGTCAGAACCCCCAAGCGATGGAACAATAAAAGACAAACACCTGTAACTTATCAAGAAATTGGCGAGATGGTGAATATAACCGACTATTGGAAAAACACAACTTAAACGAGACTTCTGACGACCTCGTGCGAGATGGGCTGAGTTCCGCGTTATCTCTGGTGGTAATGCGGACGAGCGCCCAGCAAACGTTACTCCACCAAGCCACCAAGATCAGCGGCAGCAGAAAGAAAGGCAGAGGATCCAGCAGACGACGAGAGAGCTGAATAAGTTAGGGATGACCTGGCCGAGGACGAACAGATGGAGCAAGAGGACGTGGGATCTGGAGGAGGAAAAGAGCCTGATGACGAGAGCATGCAACACAGCAGACCTGATCATGTAGGGAAGAACAAGACACCATGAACACCGAAGAGGTACGCGCAAGGCTTCACATGATGGGTCGTGATCCTGATGTAATGCAAACCCGACACAAATCGGAACGTCATCAAGCAAGCCAATGAAGTCAAGGAAACTGCGGGGTTCTACGGCGAAGGCCAACACCACGTGCAATCGCACACTTCCGAAGCCTACTCGCCAATGCCTGCCTGGCGGAGAAAACGGGATTCATACCACGGTTAGCCATGAACTCGGGTACTTGTGATGAATGTGGGAACCCATGGGATTTCAATTGTGAAACAACGCGTGCAAAAGCCAAGCGTATTGACAAGAGCAGAACAGCCCTACTCATAATTGTAAGCCCAATGTGTGCGGCGTTCAAGAACTTGCAAACTTTCAACTCGAATAAACTCGGGCCAAACCAAATGGGTAAAATGCTAGACTACGGAATAGAACACCGCATGTTTGAGTTCGAACTGTGCAACGTACAAAGGAACAATGGGCTATACTTTCTCTTCGAGCATCCTGCAGGAGCCTCAAGCTGGACCGCGACGGCAATGCAGACAATGCTAGAAAGCACGACGGTGTACAGATATGTGATGGCGATCTGTACTGCTATAACTCGAAACATTGTAAAAGGAGAGGAAGTGTCTATGAAGAACCCCTCGCGGCATATGACTAACAGACCCACATCGCAAGGGCCCTCCGCATCAAGAGTCAAAGCGAGCGCCGGCATGTTGACTTAATTGGATGGGGCCGAACGAGGAGATTAGAGGTATGTCTTGACCGACTCGGTCGAGCTATGCTCGTGGGTCTGGTTAACCAAATGACGGCTGACGATCGATTAGGGTGCTCCTTCAGAGCCTGTAGCCCGGAAATTAACTGAGCGAGCTGGACGAAATAATAGAAATTAACGAAGTCAGGTGCGAACAACGTGAGAGTGGGAATGGGCCTCTGTTGACTTGGACCAGAAACAAATATGGCGCCACTCCCCTCATGCTCACAAGGAAATCAAGACCAAAATTATGTTCGTGCCTGAACAGAATTACTCAGGATTTAGTCACCGGCCAAATGCTGAAGGACAGGGAGGCCAGTGAGATTAAGGGAAGGAGCGGTGAAGAGAAATCATAAAAGAAACGCGCAATATCGACACCCGATTCAGCTACCGGGATTGTAGATTTGTGGAGCGTGACAGCACCGGGGCTGGTTGAGAGTTAGTGGGGCCTGCGAGGCTTGTGGACTTGTTGCTGAAGTACATCCTCTTACCACGGACGGCATATGCGGCGTTCACCGCGGAGTCGGTCAAGAATGTGCTTGGGACGACGTATCAGGGAGTGAACTCGATCCAGAACTCATGATGTGAAAAGCTCTAGAAGAGGAGATGGAGCAATAAGGTCTATGATAAAAATAAGAGAACTGCTGGTCTACTACTGGAAAAGCCCCCATAGGTAAGATGTGGATTGAAATCGACAAAGGCGACGAGGCCAATCCCAGGTACTGGCCCGGGCTGGTGGCCCAGCAAGTTGAGTACAACCCCAAAGTAAAGAACATATTTGCAGCCACCCTTCCATTGGAAACCCAGGCACTGCGAATCTCCATGGCAGTCACCAATGGAATAGGGCATATCCGAGGGGAGCGCGAGAAAAGACTCAAGCAGAAGTTCATAGATGTTAAGCAGGCATGCTTTCACGCCCAGGCCAAAAACACATCTTTATCAACATACCCGAAGAAGATCGTGAACGTGGCATGTGTGGAAGATTATTTTAATCAACGTGCTGCACCCAAGACGCATCCAACAACGGGGAATACTGCCACATTGATGTTGCACGTGATATCGGTTCTGATAACGGATAACATCACCAGGGGTTCTAAAACCTTTGAAGCAACGGCTCTTGCGTATGGTGCACGGAAACGATGTTACTTTGTGTTTTAATGATGTTGTTCTTGTTGATCTTGCCTGGTCCGCAAGAAAAACAAAAAGGCATTCGAATCAACACCATAACCAAGATAATAGACACCGATCAAGCTTCCCAACCGAATTGTGGAATGACCCTGGATGGCCTATGGTATGAGGCGGATCAAACGCATGCTGAAACATGTATTAGAAAAGTATGCATGGAACACTACAAACTGATTATGTGAGATGCCATGAAGAAAACAACGCTCTACGAAGAAGAATGCTGACATCCCCGACCAAGCCGTGAAGTTAAGAAATACGATCTAGCACATGAGCGCTCATATATACAATTCTCAATCGAGGAGCTTGCGCGTTTTCTGTCAGCCCCCACCGAGTGGGCATGGAAAAGGCTCACACAACTGGGCAAGTACCTCCAGAACCACGACAGGTGTGGGCATCGAGAATTGTATGAAGAACGTCCTGGGGAATTCACCACGTGGACTGACACCGACTATGCCGGATGCAAGAACACATATATGCCAACAAAAAAAGAAACAATCATATGGGGATCGCATTTGATACAAACGCGGAATTCGACTGAAAATGTAAGGGCGTAGTCTTCTGGTGAGACAAAGCATTACGGAAAAGGGTAGGCGGTTCAGTCGTTGTTGGACTAGTAAGCAATACTCAGACATGCCAAGATTGATTGTGGCATCTCGTGGGAAAAAAAAAAAAACGATGCCAATGCGGCCATTACCATTGGAAGCTGGCGAGAGCTAGGACAAGTCAGATTTCGAGACTCGTCATATTTGACCGGAAGAGTAAATACAACGAGGAGGTAACAAAGTGTTCAGCATAGAAATGTATGGGGACCTTGCAAATGCAATACGTGGGGCTTGACAACATGTCCATGCAAATGCGAGGTACCAACCAACTCGTACCTATGCTAAGACAGGCGCTGGCGCCCGCTACGGAAGGTTTGTGATAACTTTTGCGCCAAAGAGGCAGCGGAAAGGTGGCGCCATGGTAACGCCTCAAGCTCCAGTTAAATCTGCTCTCTCCCCGGATTCCCCCCACGCGCCCTCGAGGGCGCCAGGTCAACTCTGGACCCAGACCTCGGAGGAAAACGCTATTGCAACAGCCTCTAAAATGGAACGGGGGGTAGCTCGGCCACTGAGGCCCTTCCCCCCTCAAAAATTCATCTTCCTATACTCTACTGCGCAGGCAGGTGACCTTCTCACTCGATCCTTTCTCACCCGCCCGGGCTCAAGCCTCTATCTCCCTGCGAGCGTACCAGGCCAGCCATCTCCGAGAACATATCCAGCTTATCCCTGGTCATCGGCTTGGTCATCATGTCGCTCGGGTACTCGTGAATGCATACTTCGCCGAAGCTCAATCGCCCCTATTCTCGCCACTGCTGCAGCGCCAGGAAGCGCACCTCCACGTGCTTCATCGTTCCTGGCCCGCGCTTCTTCGCGATGCGTCGCGAGCTGCTGCTGTCGCTCATCGCGAGCGGTATCGTCTCCTCCTTCCACTCCTCGAGTAGTGATGCCAGTCCGAGAGCCTCCGCTGCTCCCGATCCCAGCGCGTATAGCTCGCTTTCCGCCGAACTCAATGCCGCGCAACCCTGGCGTCTTGACCGCGACAGGACGGTGCATCCGCGGTACTTCAGGATGCCGCCACTTGCCGAGATCCGAACCGTCTTGTCATCGGCCCATGGTCTGCGTCCACCCAGCACTCCACTGCGATGCCCCCTTTGTTCGGAACCAACTGCATCTCGTAGTCTCGCGCGCCTGCAAGGTACCGAGCCATCTCCTTCAACCTCCTCAAGTCCTTCTCCGTCGGTCCTAACGTGCCCCTGCTTAGACCTCCAACTCCATGTTGAATGTCAGGGCGGTGGCTCGCCAACTGTAAGAGCTTCTCCGCGCAGGTCCCGTGGCGACTGTGGCCCACCGCGTCTAGCTGCACCGCGTCGTTCTTCATGTGCATCTCGTTCTTAGCCCCGGGCAGCACAGGCGGCTTCGCCGTCTCCAAGCCCAGCTCCTCCAGGACATCGTCGATCAAGCTCGTCTTGCCGCTGATCGTGTAGCCGCCCTCGGCCTTCTCCACCTGCATACTCAGGGACGTCGCCTGATCTCCGTTCTTGGTGAGCTTAGCTTCACCACGTCCGATCACTTCAGTCTCTCTCTCCCATCACTTCTAACAACTTGTCAACGTCGTCGCTCGGTCCAGTGATTCAGAAGTCGTCGGCGCGCCCCCCTGCCATCATCCTGTTGCGTTGCTTCATGAAGAGACATCCGTCGTAGTGGCCCCTGACCATCCAAATATCTCCCATGGTGTTCGCGCTGTGGTCCCCCAAGCCTTCGGCGCTCCGTTGAGTCATGGAAATGCGCGCAGCGCCTCCCAAACATGCCCTTCAAGTACTCCTGCTTCTGGTGGTGGTTCCAGGAAGATGCGGTCCTCGGTGGGCGGCGCCTGGTAGAACGCCCCATTGCAGTCGCCAAACGCCACCACTTGGTCGTGCTAATCCGCGTTGACCAGCATCGCCTTCAGGTGCGGAAGTGAGGGGGTCGTGGCCACGAAGTTCTCGTGCCCGTGCACCTGCTGCTCGAAGCCCCTCGTGGTCCACCGACTCTTCTTGCTGCCGTCCGCCTGGTAGGTGTCGACCCGCCTCCCCGTCGAGATCTTGGACGTCGTGTCCTTGATCGGGAATACCTTTAAGATATTCTTGCCGTCTCCTGCGATCTTCTCCGAGCGCTCCTTCCTTGCCTCCGTGAAGTCGCCCTCCAGCGCGTGCGCCCCCTCGTCCTCCACCTGTGGCTCCTCGCGCATCCCCCTGACCGCACTGATCATCTGGATGGTAGTGACCCTGGACTTCTTGCCTTCGCTTCCTTCTCCGCCTTCGCATTCCCGCTTGGGGCTCCTCTCTGCCAGCGGAATGCCCATTGGCTGCGGTGGTGCCGCCCTCGGCGTCGACGGTCCTGCCGCCTCGTCCCTGGGCCTCTTCGCCTCCAATCGCTTCTTGTCCATGTCCACGTCGTCGCACGGTGCTGCCGCTGCTGCTGCTGCTGGCTGTGGTGGTGCTGGTTGTGGTCCTTCTCCTGCTGCTGCTGCTCCTGCCGCGGCCGCGGCTGCCGCGTTCGGGCCCAGGTCGGCCCGAGTAGAATCGGTTCCTGTAGTGGCCTCTGCGTTGGTCGCCCCCCCCTCGCGGTTGGGGCCGGCCCCCAGGGCGCCCACCTCATCTTGTCGAACAGCTCCTTGTCCCAGCGTCGCCTCTCCACCTTCCTCTTCGCCGCCCTGGACCTGCGCGCCCCCGTCGGCGCTCCGATCAGATGGTCGTCCGTCCACGCGTCGCGCCCCAGATAAATGCCCCCCCCCCTCCAACCACAACAACTCTGGCTTGTTGACCTGGGCTCCTGGCCCCCTGCAGATCACTGCCTCGCCGACTGCGACGATGGGCTTCTGGTACTTGAGCATGTGGGTCTCCTCGTAGGGTGCGAGGTTGGTGTCCTCCCTGACCATGCATCACTTGTAGAACCACGCTGCATGCCTTGGCAATCACGTAAGGAACGGGGAGTCGGGCTTGAGGTCGTGGTTCAGCTTCTTGTTGACCTGCAGCATCAACGCCCTCGCTTGCTTCCTCAGTCTGGATGGCCCCCCGGCCCTGCCGTTCGCCTGGCTGCTGTACCTCCCCAACTGCCGCATGAGGATCGTCTCGCAGATGCCGTCTTTGATCGCCCTGGCCCTGACTGCCATGATGAATAAGAACTCGGCTGCTCCTCCTGCTTGTAGTTCCACTCGTGAGTGTCCCAGTTCGGCTAGCCACGAAACCGCCGAGGCCACTGTGTAGACGTCGTCTCGACCTTTCTGGATGATGGCCGTGCTCCAGATGCCCCCTGTCGAAGCGTCGCTGCCCACTACGAACTCGAAGTTGACGGGGCCCCCCTCGGTGCCCGCCTGGCAGTAGTCGAAGCTCAGCAGTAGGATCAACTCGTTGCGTCTATCCTTCTTCCTGTCGGCTATGCCGTTGGCCTTCGCCTGAATGCAGATCTCACACCATGGTTCAGCTGGGTAGTGCGTCACCTAGTGCCCCTCGATCTCCTCCGCACTTGGCTCTCGGGGTCCAAGTAGTCCACTGGCTGTTGTCTCGGGTTCCACCGTCTCGCGATCGTCGGGAGCTACCGCTGGTCCTTCTGGCGACGCATCCGCTAGTACATCTGCAGGTCCTCGAGATGCGACCTGCGGTTGCTGCCGCTCTCCTGATGGTAGCACTCGTGGTCCTCCTGCCAGTGCTCGCTGGACTGCGTCTCCGTCTTCGTCCTCTTCACCTGGTCGCGCCGCTGCGACTGCTGCCCCGGTCGGTGCCAGTAGCGTCATCTCCTCGTGGACCTCCTCCATGTCATCGCACAGCTTGGTCCAACACTCCAGTGCGTAAAAGTGGTTGATCTTCGTATGCTTGACCAATCCTGCCGCCTCGTGCTTCAGCAGCCAGCCTTTGCCGTCGTGCCAGGCCACGCGATTCTCCACCCTGCTGCAGAACTTGCCCGCGCTCATGATTGGCTGCTTCACGTCAGTGACCTGGAACTCCATAATGATGCAACTGTCACCTGCTATGTAAAGCGCCAGCGTCTTCGATCCGTAAAGCCTTAGCGGCGTGCCGTCTGCGACCGCCAGGTTTGGGTTGCGCCCTGGTGCGAGCCCCACGTTCGGAATGTCCCTGACGCCGCGCGCGCTCATCTGCGCAGTTGTCCGTCTGCATCCAGAACGAGCGCCGCGCGGCGTCCCCCATCATGCTGTAGACCCTTTGTCTCATGCACCGTTGGCTTCCAGTCCTTCGCAACTGCGAAGATGAAACCGCTTTCCCACTCTCTCGCGCGCTGGTCGATCGCGGTGATTGCTCGATGTCCTGCCCCCACTTGGCTGGCTGAAGGTCCTGCTGTCGAGGGTGCTGGACTCCCTGGTGGTGGTGTGCTGATGTTGCTCCAGCCGTCGTGCATCGTGATCTCGTGCACTCCTCCTTTCTTCCCGTGCTTGGCCTTCTGCATACCATCGTCGTAGTCGGGGTTCCCGTTTCGATGCCAGCAATCCCTTGCACAGCGCCCCCTCTGGCCACGTGCGCAGCATCGCCTCGCCCCAGGTACTCCTGACAGATTCCAGGCTGGCTGTCGCGTTGCTGCCGCCCTCGCCATGGGATCCGCGCCCTTGCCCTTCTGGTCGTTGCTCTTGCGTTTGCCTGTGTTACCTCCGCCTTTGCCTTCGCCGTCGTTGCCCTTGCCTTTGGGATGCTGTCGTGTCAGCGCGTCCACCTCCATGGCTCTTGAGGTTCGGAGTCCGTCACTGCCTCCGGCCCCAGGACCTGTCGGGCATGGCAACTTCTGCAGGTGCCCGTCCTCGCACACCGTCGCTGCTTGTAAGTGCTGTGTCGTGGTGCCGATCAGTTCGTCGTAGCTTCTTTTGCCATGCATCTGTAGTGCCGTTATGATGTTCTTCGGCGCCTTCTGTAGGTAGACGCTCTTCTTGACTCCTGCGTTGAATGCCTCTCCCGACGCAGTCTCGTAGCGCTTGATGACGCGCCCCCAGTCTGAGTGGCACTGCTCAAACCCTGCCAGGCCCGAAAGAAAATTATTCACATTGATAATCGCCGTCATGCTACTCCGCAACCTCATTGCCGTCGCAGGCTCGTAGCGCTGGATCAACGCCCTCCATGCCAGCGCTCCGTTCTGATCTCCTACACTCCTGATCAGCATCTGCGCGCTGCCCTTCACTGTCATGGCCAGCGCGAAGAACACCTTCTTCGTTGCCGTAACTCCTTCAGCCCCCAGACGATGCAAGGTCTCCGCAATGCGGATGTCTGGATCTCCTCGTTGCTCGGCCGCCTCTAGGCGACTCAACGCTTGCGCCTTTTGACCTCCCAGGTAAGCCCTCAGCACGAAACCCCACTCCGTCCACGTATCCTGGTGGCCGTCGAACGTCGGTGGCTTCAGCCCGAAGCCCTGCCACTCAGCGCCAGGCTCCGCCATGGTCACGTAGACCTCGTCCTGCTTATCTGTGGTCACGTAGACCTCGTACTCCTTGTCTGTGGTCACGTAGACGTCGTACTCCTTGTCCGTGGTCACGTACACCTCGTCCTGCTCGCCTGTGGTCACGTATACCTCGTACTGCTTGTCTGTGGTCACGGAAACCTCGTTCTGCTCGTCGGCGGTCGCGTACACCTCGTCTTTCAGCTCTGTGTTCACGTAGACCTCGTTCTTCTGCTCTGTAATCACGTATACCTCGTCCAGCACTCCTGCGGTAACGTAGACCCTATCCAGCTGCATGGTCACGTAGACCTCGTCCAAGTGCTTGGTCACGTGAGCCTTGGCCAGCTGCTGTGTCAGCCAGTCGCCGTGGATCACACCCCGCCCTGCGGCCGCGGCCGCGAGAACTATAGCCAGCGCCCCTACGCGCGGGGGGGGGGGGAGCCCAGCGGGAACTGGCCGTGGCCAGCTCCGCTACCATGAAAACATTTGTGCCAAAGAGGCTGCGGATGGGTGGCGCAACGGTACCGCCTCAGGCTCTTATTCAGCCTGCTCTCTCCTCGGTGCCCCTCAACCGTTTGTTTAATGCATTTCCGAATTACCATCGCGTGCCATGTGGGCTCAAGATCGGATGACATCCAGGGGTTCGCTTACGCGATTTGAACCTAAACGGCCTTAGATGTTGATGGTGTTGTATGACTTGGTGTGTTGCGACATCTCTAAACATATCGGGTGTTAGTAAGCCCCTTTTCATGTTTTCGACCAGATCATCGTCGCCTTCCGCATGCACGCGTTATGCTTGTAGCCACTGTGTTGTATGAGTAGCTTTGCTGGGATGGAGACATGGGTGCGCGGCCTACGTATAAGAACTGTTATGTTACCCAATCGCTTGTGCTATTGATCCACCACTCGCCTCCACATTCGATTTATCAACCGAGCGGGGGTGTTTTTTATAGCAGTCCGCCTGGGTGTAGTGGAAACCATCAGACATAGTTATACTTCATGCATGAATTCTTTACTGGTTGGCTCAAACACTGTCTTCCCCCATGGGAAACAAATCCTATCATATGTTTTCATTATTCTTCTCCTCCTCCTCCATGTCGGCGTCGGGCCTCCTGCTTGTCCTCTACTCTCCTCCTCCCCCTCCTCTTCATCCTTCTCCTCCTGCCCTTGAATGCCATCGAGGGCCAGACGGGACCGTCTGCTGATGACGGTCTCGCACAAGCAGGAGGGGAGGAGAGAGCAGCAGGGGAAAGGAGGGAGGATGGGGGGGGACCGAGGATGATGGTGAAGGAGGACGGAGGGAGGGCGAAGACTGCAAGCGGCGGCGGCGGCGATCTTTTGCCGCAGCGGGCAACTAGGTGCCCGCTCGAGGGATACCCGTCGACACCCGCAGCATCCTTGCCATGAGCAGGAGGTGCACTGAGGGAAAAAAGTCCTGGACACCTCTGGGGTCCCCTACCACCTGCTTTCTATCCTGAACCGCCTCTTGATTAGGACGCAGCTGATGCCAACATGCGATTGGCTCAGGCTGCGCTCCAGGACTGCCAGAATATGTATCTAGCGGCCATCTTCTCTGCAGCCTTTGTGGACAATTTAGAAGCAGCCCTGGAAATCGTGGAGCGCGTCACTACCACGACCCCGTGCTCCCGTGATTGACGGCCCCGGGGACCTACAAGGGGCCACGACAGGCAAGCGACGGCGAACCTCTCAGGACCTCTTTCCCTCAAGACCCCGCCCTTCTCATTTTGGACGCCCGAAATAGGTACGGAAAACATGGGTACTATGCCCAACAACAAATGTTGTCCAACACCGACAGCGGCCGCTGTTGGCAGTTGGGCAGGCGGCTTCTTGTCTTCGACGAACAGCGTCCACGGCAGCGCGGACAGCGAGTCCTGTTCAAAATGAACAAGAACTGCTGTTGGGCATCGTACCGATTCTTTCCGTATCCATTTCGAACGTCCCCTCTCGTGGCGGCGTCCTGAGGACGTAGTTGAACACCGGCAGCACGTCCGACTCCCGGCCCGGGTTCTGGTCGGGGTGGCACTCGCGCACAAGCCTCCGCAGCAGCGCCCTCCGCGCCTTGGGACCTCCTACATTCGCCCGCTCCAGCTGGTCCCTGATCTCGCTAATGCGCATGGCGGCGTAGCTGCCGCTGCCGGGTTCTGCGGACGAGGAGGAAAAACTCGCCGCGTCGTACTCGGCGTAGTCCTCGTCGCTCTCTGCCTCCGGATCGGGGTCCCCGTCGTACCAGCCGTGGATGTCCCGGTCCTCCTCCGCCCTCTTGCCGCGCGGGTCCCTGTAGGCGTGGAACTTCCCCGCCCTCAGCACCTCGGCGCCCTCCTGCAGGAGCTCCCCGGCGCTCCGAAGCAGCACCACGCCCCGCTCGCGGTAGGGGAACCGCAGGTCGTTGTTGAGCTCCACCTGCTCCATGGCGTTGGCCAGGCCGGCCGCCAACTTCTCGAGCGACTCGCTCGCAGCGGCCCGCTTCTCCAGGCTGGGGAGGTCTTCCGCCTGTCGAGCAGGGGCCAGCCGTCCCGGCATTGCTATAGGCCTACCACGACATGCTCCGCAAACCGAATACAGTCGTCCCGTATAATAAGGATGCACGGTAAGGATGCAAGGGCCATGGAGGGCCATGTTGACGTTTTTGTCGAACGAGGTTGGCCAGCGCAAGTCGCCACGAATGGGCCGAAGGGGAAGGATGCAAGGGTAACCTTGGGAAGGTTGCCCATCCTTACCATGCGGGTTGACAGTAATGCTCCCATCACAGAACACGGTTTTCTGAGACCACAGAACCCATGTGCTAAACGAAAGCTACCTCAGCCAGGCACGTTCTGAGAACATTCCGCACAAACCATAAGATATCATTAAAGAACTATTTGGTAGGCTCATAGACAATCAAAACGTTCCGCCACTGGTTGTGCCTGGCAGAAGACCAGGTTGACCAAGCCCTCGAAGGCACCAGCCGGCCAATACTCGCGGCACGTCGTGGAGGCGTTTTCCAGCTGGCGCCAGGCGGCCCCCCACCTTCCGTTGCAACTCATGAGACCCTCCCATGCCATCTCGCTGGGTCTTGCGAATCGACGCTAGCTGGCACGAGTCGACGCTAAATCGACGCTAAAGGACGATAAACCTGCGCTCTCTCATCGATCACCAGACGCCAGCGCATGCTGATGCACCCTACGAGCGGGACTTCGAGGGCGCACGAGACTCCCACGAATTGCCACCGAACCCCACCTGCGGTCCAGCATGCTATCCGCCGCGTCCTTGGGGAAACCAGAAAGGTACCGATGCCGCTACTCCCTGGACCTCTCAGGGGATACGTTCTGACCAGAATCTCGAGGCGAATCCAGCGGTGGCGACGAGGACCTCCGAGGAGGCCCTAAAAGCTGAACACGGGGAGACGGTAGCAGCATCGGTACCGTCTTCACCGCAAGAGTCCTGGATGGAGCAGCCCGCGTTCCTCAGGGCCGTCGGCAAGTGCGACGTGCAGCCCTCCCCCGGCTGTGCGCCACCGCCAGGAACGGGGGGCCTCCGCTGCCAGTGCGGGCCTCCCAGCTCGCCGCTCGTGACGGCAGAGGCAGAAGCGACGGCACGAACACAAACTTTCGGAGCTCCGCGAGGGCTTCTTGGACCGGGCGCAGGACCCCCCCGGGGAGCGTGCCAGTGGCGGCGCTGGTGGGGGGGTCCAATTCGGGTGTTCGCCTTTCGTGCACCTGTGTGGCCGCAGTGGCAATTTAGGACAATTTCATGAAGTCCTCCGCCCCCCCACCTTTATTGCCCCCACCTCCCATTGCCGTCCGCTGGACCAGTGCCGATCCAAGAAATCCAGACAGATCTCAGACAAATGAATGCTGATGCCGCTACCTCTCCTTCGAGATTGTCGGCGGCGCGCACAAGGGATAGGGGGAGGGGGAAAGGCTTATTAGAAGGAGGCTGCTTCTTAGAAGGCGCCGGCCTTACATCCATAGAGAAGGCCTGCGTCTTTTTAGAAGCAGGGGTGTTTCTAAGAAGCCTTCCCAGACATGCGACGTCGTGATTTGTGTCAGGGCGGCGTCCCTGGAAATCCAGACCCTTTCCCCAGGGCCGGATTTTCATCCTGAGTTGTTTTGTTGACGGTCGCGGGGCCCGGCGAGGGCCCCCAGGTGCCGTCCTGATTGTTTTACGACGCGATCATGTTTGGGTCTAAGAAGCCTTCCCCCCTCCCCCCGCCCCCCTCTGCGCGTGGCCGAAATGGAGCTACTCGCCACCTGCATCTGGTCTGCCAGAGGGCGGTCGCACACCCCGCCCCCTCTCCCCTCCCGACCCAACTGGCGTCTTCCTCTCCTTCTTCTTCTCCTCCTCCTCCTCCTCCTCCTCCTCCTCCTCCTCCTCCTCCTCCTCCTCTTCCGCCTCCTTCTCCCCTTCTCCCCCTCCTCCCCCTCCACCTGCTCCTCCTCCTCCTCCTCCTCCTCCTCCTCCTCTCTCCTCCTCCTCCTCCTCCTCCTCCTCCTCCTCCTCCTCCTCCTCCTCCTCCTCCTCCTCCTCCTCCTCCTCCTCCTCCTCCTCCTCCTCCTCCTCCCCCTCCTCCTCCTCCTCCTCCTCCTCCTCCTCCTCCTCCTCCTCCTCCTCCCCCTCCCCCTCCCCCTCCTCCCCTCCCTCCTCCTCCTCCTCCTCCTCCTCCTCCTCTCCTCCTCCTCCTCCTCCTCCTCCGCCTTCTCCACCTCCTCTTCCTCCTCCTCCTCCTCCTCTTCCTACCCCCCCTTTGTGCTCGCGGCCGAGCTGGAGCTTCTCGCCACCTGCATCTCGGAGCCGGCCGCCCACAACTCGCACCCCAGGGCCCACAGCAGCTGCTCGTCCGCGGTCGGGGGGGGTCGCCTCGGGGCCCTGCGCGAGGCCACGACCTCCACGCCTGGAGGAACAAAAGCTGCACGAGCTTAAACTCATGTCGGGCCTGTCCTCCTACAGGCGGATTTTGGAGGAGAAATAAGAAAATAGTCAACCATGTTCCAAAGTAGCCAACGAATCGTCCCCCGACCACGCTTTGACCATTGTTGAATACTCCTCCTGTGGAGGGACACGCCCGACTTAAAGCAAAAAGCTGCACGAGCGTAAACCTTCAGAGGCCCGCGCGGGTTCTTCGGCCAGCGCTCCACGGTGCGCCGCGCGCTTCGCTTCGCGCCCACCCTGGCTGTGTCGCTGGTGTGTGCACCCTCGGACAGGCGAGGAGTGGTGGAATCGAGGTGACCTCACGGAGTGCTCCAGCTGTCTGCAACAAGGGCGTGGCCAGGGCGCTTCACACCAGCGGCACAGCCAACATAAACTACCCGAGGTTCCGCGCATCGCGCGCCGCAGTGCGCGACGCGCGCTTCGCTTCGCGCCCTCGGGCCTCCGCCCTGGAGAAGGGCACGCCTTGCGACTCAGCTCACGGAGAGACACACAGAAATAGACACAGGTCCCAGAATCCCATGACATTCCTCACCATGTTCTGGATTTTCCTCTTTTCGCGGCGAACGCGGAGGGGAAGTAAAAAGGGGCGGGTCTCCTAAGAAGGCTCGGAAGTCCCCCGGCCTTCTGGCAAGTCTCCTGAGCCTTCCCCGGGGACTGAGAAAACTTCTCAGAAGGCGCGGAGGCTTCTGAGAAGACCCGCCGCCTTCTGAGAAGGCCTTCTCCGTCTCACTTCCCCTCCTCGCCCGCCGCCGACTCTGCCCCTCCCGTCTCCTCCTGGGCACCCGCGTCGGTGCTTTAGCTGGTCTGACTCGTGCGTCGAGGCCCGACGCGTGAAGCGCAGTCAGCTTCGCGCCCCTGCGGGTGAGCCAGGGCGCGATGGGCCCCCGCCCTCCGGGGCGCGCGGAGCGCGCCAGGGGCGGCGCTGCAGGCGCCGCCAGGGGGGGCCCAGCGCCGAGGACGGGGTCCTGGTGGGTGGGATCCCGAGGACGAAGTGCCTCACAGACTGTGGATCCGACCTTGGGTCCCATCCTGCCCTCAAGACCCCATCCCTCGGGACCGCATCTTTGAACAGCCGCTTCTGTCATTGGGCGTGGCCCAACGGACCGCTTCCGTGACCAAGCCCCTCCCGCGACGAACCCCTCGCCCCAGAGGTGCCCCTCCGACAACCTGCCTGCGCCTCGGAGCGAGGCGACGGGGCCGTCGCAACGGACGGGGTCGGTCCGCCCCCGAGACGGAGCGGGCCCTCTCAGCAGGCGGCGGGGCTTCTCAGAAACCCGCGCCCGCCTGGGCCGCCCGAGGCCCCGCGGCAGAGCGGGCGCGGAAAATTGGCGACTGCGGGGGCTCCTGGAGACCTGGGGAATTCGGGAGCGCATCACCGTCGTGACCTCTTGCTCCTCTGACTGATGGCCACGCCATTTGGTCTACCCTTGGGTCGGGCATGTCCGCCTACAGGCGGATTTGGGAAGACAAATGTATGAAAACAAATCCTGAACTACACATTACCTTAGCCTGGCGAAGAACCCAAACATATGCAGTTGTGCGCACCGCAATTCTGAATATCTTCTTCGGTGGCGCTCCCTATGGGGCAAAACACCCTGTGAGGGGTGTGCCGAAATGGGTGCGGCGGACGCATGTGGACGGTGACACTGGGGCCTTCGGTGGAGCTCCCTATGGGGCCACGAAGCGTGTGAGGGGTGTGCCGAAATGGGTGTGGGGAGCGCATGCGGCCTGTGCCACTGGACCTTCGGATGAACTCCTTATGTGGCCCCGAAACGTGTGAGGGGTGTGGCACTGGGGCCTTCGGTGGAGCTCCCTATGGGGCCCTGAAACGTGCGAGGGGTGTGTCGAAATGGGTGTGGGGGGGGCGCATGTGGACGGTAGCACTGGGACCTTCGGTGGAACTCCATATGGGGCCACGAAACGTGAGGGGTATGCCGAAATGAGTGTGGGGGACGCATGTGGACGGTGGCACTGGGACCCTTCGCTGGAGCTCCCTATGGGGCCACGAGACGTGTGAAGGGTGTGCTGAAATGTGTGTGGGGGACGCATGTGGACGGTGGCACTGGGGCCCTTCGGTGGAGCTCCTTGGGGCCACGAGACGTGTGAAGGGTGTGCTGAAATGGGTGTGGGGGACGCATGTGGACGGTGGCACTGGAGCCTTTGGTGGAGCTGGACGCATGCGGACGATGGCACTGGGGCCTTCGGTGAAGCTCCCTATGGGCCCACGAAACTTGTGGTGGGGGGGCGACATGGATGCGGGGGACGCATGTGGTCGGTGGCATTGGGCCTTCGGTGGAGCTCCCTATGGGGCCACGAAGCGTGTGAGGGGCGTGCCGAAATGGGTGTGAGGAGCGCATGTGGACGGTGGCACTGGGGCCTTCGGTGGAGCTCCCTATGGGGCCACGAAACGTGTGAGGGGTGTGCCGAAATGGGTGTGGGGAGCGCATGCGGCCTGTGCCACTGGACCTTCGGATGAACTCCCTATGTGGCCCCGAAACGTGTGAGGGGTGTGGCACTGGGGCCTTCGGTGGAGCTCCCTATGGGGCCCTGAAACGTGCGAGGGGTGTGTCGAAATGGGTGTGGGGGGGGCGCATGTGGACGGTAGCACTGGGACCTTCGGTGGAACTCCATATGGGGCCACGAAACGTGAGGGGTATGCCGAAATGAGTGTGGGGGACGCATGTGGACGGTGGCACTGGGACCCTTCGCTGGAGCTCCCTATGGGGCCACGAGACGTGTGAAGGGTGTGCTGAAATGTGTGCGGGGGACGCATGTGGACGGTGGCACTGGGGCCCTTCGGTGGAGCTCCTTGGGGCCACGAGACGTGTGAAGGGTGTGCTGAAATGGGTGTGGGGGACGCATGTGGACGGTGGCACTGGAGCCTTTGGTGGAGCTGGACGCATGCGGACGATGGCACTGGGGCCTTCGGTGAAGCTCCCTATGGGCCCACGAAACTTGTGGTGGGGGGGCGACATGGATGCGGGGGACGCATGTGGTCGGTGGCATTGGGCCTTCGGTGGAGCTCCCTATGGGGCCACGAAGCGTGTGAGGGGTGTGCCGAAATGGGTGTGGGGAGCGCATGTGGACGGTGGCACTGGGGCCTTCGGTGGAGCTCCCTATGGGGCCACGAAGCGTGTGAGGGGCGTGCCGAAATGGGTGTGAGGAGCGCATGTGGACGGTGGCACTGGGGCCTTCGGTGGAGCTCCATATGGGGCCACGAAACGTGTGAGGGGTGTGCCGAAATATGTGCGGGGGACGCATGTGAACGGTGGCACTGGGGCCTTCGGTGGAGCTCCATATGGGGCCACGGAACGTGTGAGGGGTGTGCCGAAATGGGAGCGGGGGACGCATGTGGACGGTGGCACTGGGGCCTTCGGTGGAGCTCCTTATGGGGACACGAGACGTGTGAAGGGTGTGCTGAAACGGGTGTGGGGGACGCATGTGGACGGTGGCACTGGGGCCTTCGGTGGAACTCCCTATGGGGCCATGGAGCGTGTGAGGGGGGTGTCGAAATTGACGCGGGGGACGCATGCGGACGATGGCACTGGGGCCTTCGGTGGAGCTCCGTATGGGGCCACGAAACGTCTGAGGGGCGTGCCGAAACAGAGGCATGCGGAGGGCATAGGCAAGGAGGGGAAGAAAGGAAGAGGAGGGGGAGGAGGAGGAGGAGGAGGAGGAGGAGGAGGAGGAGGAGGAGGAGGAGGAGGAGGAGGAGGAGGAGAAGAAGAACGCGGGGACCGCCTCTTCAAAACGAAGACCCAACACCATAGGATGGTTTGGGAGAGTTCAATCCGCCGGCCCCCTTTGCGGGGCCATCACGGTGCGAGGATGAGGATTTCAGCTCCCTGTTACAGTTGCGCTTTCCAGTTTCCACTGTTACAATCCTGCGTTCTGTTTCCTCACTGTTGTTGCTGAGCGCGCGAGGGGGGGGGAGCCGAAAAGCTTCCTGGCTACCACCCCCGATTCGCGTGCTCTGAATTCCCGAGGGGGACGTGAAACTACATGATCTTCGAATCCCCGAAGAACAATCCCGAGTAAACTAAACCATACTCGCGTCCCTAAGGCCATACACCATGAGAAAGTATAAGATGCTCACGCCCCCGAACCCATAGACCATCGTAAAGTATACAATAGTCGCGTCCCCGAGGCCATACACCATAGTACATTTGATACGAGTCGCGTCCCCAAAATCACAAACCTTCGTAGAATGAAGAACATCGTGCCCCCGAAGCCATAATCCATTGTAAAGTATGCGAGATTCGCGTCCCCGAATCCATAAACCTTGATACATGTCGCATGATTCGCGCCCCCGAAGCAGGAAACCCTCATGCATTACGTGAGATTCGCGTCCCCGCATCTATAACACTTCATAAATCCTCGCGTTCCCGAAACTATTAAACCTCGTTTTGTATGCAACATTCTGCCCCCGAGGCCATACACCTTTCGTATAGTATACAATAGTCGCGTCCCCGAACCCACAACCCTTCGCTAATAATGCAAAATCTGCGCTCCCGAAACCATAACCCGTCATACATTATGAAAGAATTACGTACCCGAGGCCATGAACCCTGGTAAAATACGCAATGTTTGCGCCCCCAAAAACCATCCCCTGTAAATGACACGATGCTTGCGTCCCCGAAGCCGTGAACCCTCACAAATTATAATGTCCGCGCCCCCGAAGCCATAATCCATCGTAAATTACGCAATGTTCGCGTCATATTGATACATGTCGCGCTATTCGCGACCCCGAAGCACGAAACCCGCGTGCATTACGAGAGATTCGCGTCAGCCATAGCACTTCATACATCATGTATGTAATATTCGCGTCCCCGAAACCATAAACTCTCGTAAAGTACACCATGTTCGCGCCCCCCGGAACCATAAACCTTTGTGTGAATTGTTGAAAATTCGCGCCCCCGAAGCCGTACTCCTTCGAGCATTTCAACAAATATTCGCGTCCCAGGGGCCATCAACCATCGCAAATTATACCATACTTGCGTCCCCGAAGCAATAATCCTTCGCAGGTTATACAACATTCGCGTCCCCGAGGCCATCAAACTTGGTAATTATACAATATTTGCGTCCCCGAGGCCACAAACCCTTTTGCAAATTATGGAATACTCGCGTTCCCGAAGCAATAATCCAGAATACATTACCTAGTATGCGCGCCATCGAAGCCACAGGCCCTTGTAAAGTAATGTTGGCCCTCGCGTGAAGTCCCGACCTTGCTTCGCGTCAGCGTCCAGACATCCAAACACAGCTCTGGCAAGTCCAATTCTACGAGAGGAGTGCCGGCGGCATGGGAGCGAAGCCCTTACGGATGATGGTAGACAAATCGTCTCCAGAGAATATTTTACCACTCTTGAATACTCGTCCTGTAGAGGGACATGCCCGACTTCAGTCTACCCTCGGGCGCCAACGTAGCCGACGCCGCCGCGCCCGCCCGGGCCGCCGAAGGCCCCGCGGCGGGGCCCGCGAGCGCACCGTAGGCCCTGCCAGGATGCGGGGCGGGCGGGCGCCAGCGCGCCTGGCGGGCGTTTCTGGGCGAGCAGCGCGAGCAGCAGGGCGGCCGCGAGCGCCGGCGCACGCGCCCGGCGCATCATGTGCGGCGCGCGGGGCGCCCGCTGGCGCCCTGGCGGTCGGAGGGCGCTCTGTGTTTTTCCAGCGGTGCCAGGGCCCGAGCACATGCCACGCAGCACTTGAATATACCCTGCGTCTCTGGACGGCGGGCCTGCTGTGGCTAACAGCCACAGCAGTCAGCTCAAGGACCTCTGGCCCAAGGTGCCCCCCAACCTCTCGATCCATCCTGGAGCTCCTGAGGCCCTCCGGGCCTCGTGGGGGGTGGTTCTGGAGGTGGGGGGCGCGCAAACATGGATTGGCGATCCATGGATTTGGCGCGCGGTCGCCAAATCCATGGATCGGGGAAGGTGCCCTCCCCAAAATGCGGCCAGTGCCGCCTCGTTCTGCGGCGGAAATCCGCGATTTCCCACGGAAACGGGACCCGCCGCTAAGATCGCCTGATGAAGGCCGTGGGGGCCTCCTTGGAGATCCTGGGGGCACCTTGGGCCAGGGGCACTCCTACCAACACCCTGCGTCGGCAACTGTGACGAGGGGGAGGGGAGGAGGAGGGAGGTGACCAGGGTGGGGTGAGGTGCGAAAAGAGGAATGAGAGGAGGAGAAGGAGGAGGAGGCAACCTCTACGGGCTGACGCTCCCCGCCGCACCGCAGATCCTCTGCGTGCCCACGCACGTCGCGTCGCGCAGCTCCTCGGCACGCCCACGGGCGCAGGCACGCAGGCCCTGCTGCGCTGCTGCGAGTCCAGCTTGACTAGCCCTCAGGGCAAATTGTATTCGCCGATAGCGAGTACGTTCAAGCCGGGGAACCAAGCAATAACGTAAACATAAAACTCGGAGGTCCGCGCGGATTCCTTGGATCGGCACTGCGCCCCCCTCCCTGGCGCGCGGAGTTAGCCAGGGGTGGCGCTGGAGGCGCCGCCAGGGGGCCCCAGCGCCGATCCAAGAAATCCGCGCGGACCTCCGAGTTTTTATGTTTATGTCATTGTTTGTTCCTTTATAAGCGTGCCCTCCATCAGGAAACGCCCGTTGCAGGGCGGCTTGGAAAACAATGCCCCGTGCAATGCCACATCAAGGCATATGCTGTCCTGCCGCCCCAGGACAAGCGTCCCCGTGCTTGTTTCAAAACGTTGCTCCCCAGACCCCGGCCGGGGGACAATGTTGTCACCCCGAATTGTTCTTGTGACGGTCCCCGGGCCCGGCAAGGGCCCCAAATCTTATTTCCGTTTTCCACGACGCGAGGATGTCAAGGGCCCTTCGTCCACTATCCGCCACCGTGCTTCTGGGCACGGAGTGGGCGTGTCCTCAGATCCTGTGGTCGCTCGCTGGGTGGCGTGCGAGCCGCTCCTCCCGCCCATCCCTCATCTCCTCCCCAATCTCGTCCTCCTCCTCTCCCTACTCTCCTCCCCCTTCCTTCTCCCCCGTGACTGCGCCTCTGGTCAGGTCCAGGGGTTTAGGGCTCAAACCCGCGCTTCCCGCTGCCCCGCCTGGTTCTCCCCAGGCGCAGGCTGCGACTGGGAGCGTTTCACCCGCTGCAGAAGATAGCGCCTGTCATGACGTCGAGTGCGCCGCCCCCGCGTGCGGCCCCGAGGACGACGTCGGGCGGCGCTGCACGCGGGGCCCGCCTGCGCGCCACGCATGCGCGGAAGGCCCAGCAAGCCAGCCACCGTCTGGCTGGACTCTTGGCGGCAGGACCACCACCTGGCCTGTGCTGCGACGACTTCGCCTACTTCCATGCGAAGCAGCACGCCTTCGAGGAGCAGTACGCCTTCGAGGAGCAGCACGCGGTCACGGAGCACTTCGCCGAATTCGGCCACTGCGAGTTCGTCGCGGACGCCGTCCCCAGCCACCTGGGCGACGGCCTCACCACCGTTCCCGCACATCGAGGCCATGATGGCGCTCAGCTATTCGCTCCGAAGGACGACATCGAGCAGCAGGCCTCTGGCGAGAAGTTCATTAACGAGGAGGCGGGAGACAACCAGGCGCCCGCCATCTCCGACGGGGAGCCTGTGGCCTCTCAGCTGCGCATCGACTCCACTTCCCCGAAGCAGGACTCGTTCAAGGTGCCCGTTGAGGAGATGATGGTCGCCCCTCAGGAGCTGCCCCCTTCCGAGGAGCCCAGCGGCGACCCCCAGCAGCTCGACGAAATTCTGAGGCAGTACCCCCAGCTGGACTTCGTGCGGGCCCTCTGACTCAAACCTCCGGAGCGCGACCTGGCCGTTAAGGAGTTCATGGCAATGGTGCCGACCGAGAGCACCGATATGCAAGATGTTCTGCCCACCGTGGACAGCAAGGGGCTGAACGACACCACTTGCGAGAACCAGGTGTGCATCGACCTACAGAGGCCCGATCTGGGTGGGGCCGACAAGGAGGTCATCGACTGGCGTGCCGAGACGGATGAGGAGCCGCTGGAGCAGCCCGTCGTGGAGGCTTTGGACAAGCGCGTCGAGGACCACCCGCTCAGCGACAACAAGGAGCTGAGCGACACCACCTGTGGGATTCTCGAGCCCGCGAAAAAGGACACAGTCGACCCGTGCGGCGAGACGGCCATGGAGCAAACGGCCCTCGTGTGCGATACCACTTGCGAGGGCCATCAGTATCAATGGAGAGTATGTGGTATAAATGTGGCGAATGGGAGGACTTCACCTCCTGTGACAATTTCGGCGATAATGAGGCGTTGGAGGCCAGATACCAAAGGTTTCTGTCTGGTCGCAGCGACGCCAATATTAAGATGAAGCTGAAGACGCACCTGTTCAAGGTGGACTTCCGTAAGATGAGCTTGAGGGCCGTGAATAGGAACGGCCTCGGCGCCCGACTGCGGCTCTGCAGAGATCTGCTGTAGTCGGTTCTGGATAACTGCTCTGTGCATCCCACTGTGTTTCTGCGAACGCTCAGTTACAGTGCAGTGCATAGAGCATGTATGATCAAGTAGAGAACCACTCTCTGGTGCTTCCCTGGTTTTTGATGGGTTTCTCACAGACCCCCTGAGGGTCGTCGGATCTCATTCATCAGATGGCGGATGCCACCGCGCATCCCCGCCGTCGCTGCGAGCCGATTGCGATTCGACTCGAACCACCCCACCAGCCGTGTGCGTGTCCCTTCTCCCCCGTGCTGCCCCCCCCATTCTTTCCCTCCTCCCTCCTCCGTCTTCTCATCCTCCTCCGCCTTCCTCTCGTTCTCAGGCCTCCAATCCTCAGTCCTCACTCCTGAGGGGTCTCTAAGAGGCCCTGAACCCAAATTCTCAACTCCGCCGGGCCTTGCCGCGTGCCCCTTGGGCTCCCCAGTCTTCCCGCGTGACCTGTTCGGGCCCAAGAAGACTTCACGACGGGCTGTTTCGAGAGCCCGAAGGTGGTCCCGAAACGGCCCAATATGGCCCCGAGGCGCTCAAAAATCGCTCCACGACGCCTAAGATGACCCCAAGACGGCTCAGGTGGCCTCGAAGACGCCTACAGAGGCCTCCAAAAGGCCTCCCTAGAGGGGCCCAAGAGGCCAAAATCATTGATGTTCCGTACGTTTGAAGGATTGTGGCGTTCTCGCCTTATCGGCTTCCCGACGCCCCCAAGATGGCCCTAGAGGCCCCCAAGACCGCCCCAAGATGGTCCAAGAGGCCTCCAAGAGGGCCCCAACACGGCCCAAGAGGGTCCCAAGACGGTACAAAAAGTGCCCAAGAAAGGACTCAGAAAGTCCCAAGACGGCCCCAGAAGGAGCCCAAGAGAAGGAGCACGTACGGAAAATCCGTGCCCTCCACCCCAAGAGGCCCCCAGGAGACTCCAAGAGGCGCCCACGAGGCCACAAGAGGCCCCCAAGAGGCCCCCAAGGAGCGCCCAGGGGGCCACAAGAGGCTCCCAAGAGGCCTCCAAGAGGCCCCAAGAGGCCCAAAAGAGGACTCCAAACGGCCCCCAAGAGGCCTCCAAACTGCCTCCAAGAGACCCCCGAGAAGCCTCCCACGAGATCCCAGCGAACATCAACCCAGGCACGGCGGCGGCGGATGGGCCGAAGGCCATTAGATACTCTGTACCCTCCACTGACTAATCTGTCTGCGCCATCGGAAATCCATAGGCAGGAACCCAAGAGATTCGAAGGCCATTCGATAGGAAGGAAGGGGAGGAAGGCCATTCGGTAGGAAGGAATGCCATTCGACAGGAAGGAAGGGGAGGAAGGATGCGGCCGAGTGCCTTCCTCCGCCTATCCCAGCCTCCTCTCGTCGAGGAAAAGATCGCGACCGGCGGTTTGGGACATTTTCGGTTTCAGGGGGCCCTTGCCAGGGCCCCAAACCGTCAAACAACAGACCGGGATCAGGAGCCGGTCCCAGGGGAACGGGTCCAGACCTCCGGGGGCCACGTTTTGAGCAAATCACGACGTCGGAGTTCTGCGCGCCCGTCCCCCGACCCCATCAACTCCCCCATCTCTTCTCGCCAATGGGAATCCAAACAACATCTATACACGACCACTTCTGTCTCTCCTCCGCTGCCGCGATCGCCTCGCGCTGACGTCCTCCCGCACTTTTGCGCCGCCTCCGATCCTCGCTGTGCGTGCGCGCCAAGGCGCAGAGAACGGCGCACACAGAAAACGGCTTGCACAGGTTTGGCACGCAGCGTGCAGAGAGGAGCGAGTACGGCCGATCTTCATGCAGGGGCAACTCGAAATACATGGGAGGATGAGTAAAAAACGAAGACTCCTCCTGATGCGGAGCCCTCCCGATTGTCCTCTTCTCCACTTGAACCCCTCCTGCGCACGCACCACCACCATCATCATCCTCCTCGTCCTCATCCTCATCCTCGTCCTCATCCTCGTCCTCATACTCCCCATCATCATCACTATCATCCTCATCCTCATCCTCACCCTCATCCTCACCCTCATGCTCATCCTCATCCTCATTATCATCCTCATTCGCCGCCTGCTCCTCCTCCTCCTCCTCATCATCACCATCGCCATCACCATCACCACCATGATCATCACCATCACCATCATCAACAACATCATCATCGTCATCATCATCATCGCCACCATCACCATCACCATCAACAGCACCATCACCATCACCATCACCATCATCATCATCATCATCATCATCATCATCATCATCATCATCATCGTCATCATCATCATCTGCATCATCATCAGCATTATTATCAACATCATTATCGTAATCAGCATCATCATCATTGCCATCATTATCATCGCCAACATCACCATCAACATCATCATCATGTCCACCATCATCATCTTAATCGTTACCACCACCATCATCATCATATCATCAACAACAACAACAACACCAACAACAACAACAACAACAACAACAACAACAACAACAATATCATCATCATCACCATCGTCATCTTCACCATCATCACTACCGCCACCACCATATCATCACACCGTTATGTCATCTTACCGTCGTCACCATCATCATCAGCATCGGAGTAAGCATCCGCATCAGCATCAACATCATCAGCGTCAACAACATCATCAACATCGTCATCATCATCATGGCCGCGTCGTAGCTTTGAGGCAGGCAAAGGCGCTTCCGCACACCATGCTTGATCCATAGGAGCAATCGCGCACTCGAGCAGATGGGAACCGTCAACGGCTCCTGTCAGCGGCCGCTGTGTGGCGAGACCCCGTCGAGGAGGCGAGAGCTTGATACAGTCAGACAGGTTGCCACCCCTAGTGAGAGGGCGATGAGGAGGAGGCGACGGATTCTTCTAGCATTTGTTGTAAAGGCCCGTTGGCGTTCTGGTGGCTTGCAGACATTGCGAGGGTCCAGGAGCGACAGTCAGCCTACTACCAGAAGGAAAGCTGACTAAGGAAACGAAGCTAGGTGGCGACATCCGAACCCTACTCTCACCAAGAAACGACGCTCCTGAATCGATGCGAGGCGGGGGGAAGGTTCGGATTTCGTAACGTGATCGACCAATTCCGAACCCTACCCCCGCCGCCCATCGAATTGCTTGAATCGTTGATCGGCGAGGGTAGGGTTTAGATTTCCTCGCCGTGAAGCCGCACCAAAAGCGCCTGGGTGCACGAAGAGCGCTGGAGGAGCAGCCGTGATAGGAAGGACCAGAGGCAACGCGAACCCCTTTTGCACCCGAACTGCTCATTCTTTCAGCGATTCTTTCAGCGCCTTGACGGCAGGAGTAGTCAAGACATGGCCCCAAGAACACAGATCCAGAACATGAGTCCCTTCACCGAAGGCCCAACACCTCATCGAGATACGCAAAACTGGGGGAATCAAGAGGTACCGATACCGCTGCTCCCCAGACCTCTCCTGGGGTGCTTTCTGACCAGGATTTCAAGGCGAATTTGACGGTAGCGACGAGGGCCTCCCAGGAGCCCCAGAAAGGGAAAACACGGAAAGGGTAGCAGTATGGGTACCGTGTCCTTCTCTGAAAAACGAGGCACGTTCCGAGGTGGAGAGCCCATGCACAAAGAACACAGGGGTACGCCTCGAAAGCTAGGGTCAAGTTTGACCCCCGTCCCAGCTGCTGGAGCAGCAGCACCGCACCCCAAAGCCCGCGACCGCGTATAGAAGCATAATGCACGCGTGGCATGGAAATGAGCAGGGGCTACCCGTCCTCAAATAGCAAATTCTAACTCGATGAACTCGCCCAACGATGAGAATCCGCCAGGCCACAGGCGACCCCAATGGCCCCACAGCCGGCCAAATGATCAGCATGCGCGCCCAACACGAGCAAACAAACACGTAACCACAAACGTCCTCGTCCGCCTCGCGGAGCCCGCGCGGCCACGGCGCCCGCGGGCTCCGCCGAGGCGGACGAGGACGAGGATGACGACGACGAGGACGACGACGAGGACGACGAGGACGAAGACGACGAGGACGACGACGACGACGACGAGGACGGCGCCCACTTCCTGGGCGCGCGAAGCGCGGGGGTGCGGTGCCAGAGGCGCCGCCAGGGGGCCCCATCGTAGATCTTACGAATTCCGCGCGGAACTCCGAACACTCTTACGTGTTGTGTGTGGTTGTCGTCGTTCCTCCTTCGGTGTACCCATCGGTCGGAAGAAGTAGGTAGAAACATGAAGTAGGATGACGTTGAAAGTAGACTGGGTGTCCGCCCGCCGCCTTGGGAGGACGAAACAGGTGAAGCCACTCGATCATTGAAGTAGGAAGGCAAAATAGATTGGAATCTGGGACTCCAGAAATCCCTACTTTCAACGACCGATGGGCAAGAGCAGCAGCAGCCCGCACCAAAAGGTCTGCACCCGCGCTGGAGCCTAAGGCTTGGACCGTGCCAGGTTCCGCGTTTCAGGCCCGCTTCGCGCAGGCCGCGACCGCGAGGCGGAGGGAGGACGCACGCGAGCCAGCGGCAGGAGAGCGAGCCGGTTCTGTGTTGTTGTTGTTGTTGTTGTTGTTGTTGTTGTTGTTGTTGTTGTTATTGTTGTTATTTGTTATTTTGTCACGGTTGACCCAAACATAAGGGAACGAACACTGACATAAGCATAACAACTCGGAGGTCCTCGCGGACCTCCGAGTTTTGTATGCTTATTTCATTATTTCCTCCCCTAGACCAATTCTCCTGGCACCCCAGTAGGCCTGTTCCTCCTTCTCCGCGGTGCGGGCTCGGAGCGCTGCCAGGCCTTCCAGGGGTGCCACACTCGCAGACAGTTGCTGCGGCCTCGAGGCAGAGCGCGCGGGGCCCCGCGGCGGTTCCTCGTGCTGCGAAGGCCGTGCTGTCCGATCGCCATCATCACCACGATCGAAGATCATCACTCAACATCGGCAACTTCTGCACAGATACCGCCAACAACAGCGGCATGTAGAATGACAGCAGCAACGACAACAACACCAAGGCTCACTACCATCACCACTGCACTCCTCCTCCGCCCACTCCAACTCGTGAGCCTTCCTGGCCTAGAAGAAGAACAACCGGCATTAACATAAACCTTTGGCGCTCCGCGCGGATTTCTTGGATCTGCGCTGGACACCCTCCCTGGCGCGCTCCGCGCGCCAGGGGCGGCGCCAGAGGCGCCGCTGGGGGGGCCCAGCGCGGATCCCCGAAATCCGCGCGTAGCGCCGAAAATTAAGGTTTATTTTGTATTTTCGTCTTCGACTCCGCCCACTCCGTCTGGTGTTTGATCGGGCATGTACCCCTACAGACGGATTTTGGGCGAAAGCTACAAAATAGTCCAGCAATGCCCCAGAATAGTCGGAAGATGTTAGAGAAATCGTCTCCAGATCATGTTTTGCCTATTTTGAACACTCCTCCTGTAGAGGGACAGGCCCGACTTGATCCTGGTGAGACTTCCTGGCCGCGGTCAGCGCGACAAGGAGAACAGCACCTCACGCATGCGCTCCCTGCTCTTGCGGCCGGTCTCCTGTGCGGGTGCCGGGCGGATGCGGCCCCCTGGCCCAGCGGGCGCCCAGGCTCCCCCGAGCCCCTGCAGCCCCGAGGGCACCCCGGGCGCCCGAGAGGGCTGCGTGCACTTCGAGGCCGAATCCGACGTCAAAAACAATATGCAACACTAGGCGGCGAGCGAGGGGGGGAAATGAGAAGGAGAAGGCCTGCTGAGAAGGCGGCGGGACCTCTCAGAAGCCCTCGCGCCTTCTGAGAATGTTTGCTGTCTTCGGGGAAAGCTTAGTGAACTTTAAAAAAAACTGGAGATTTTCGAGTCTTCTGAAAAAACCTTCTCCTCACTTCCCCCCTCGCTCGTCGCCGAAACACGCTTGCAGTTGAATCCGGCTTGGACGAATCACGCACACACCAAACCAGCAATTAGGGATGCCTCACCATGGAGCACTCACTCTGAAACTATCGATGCGGTCGGCGGGAGCGTGGGGCGATGCAAACAAGACGATCCCACGGCCCGTCCTAGCCCTGTTGAGTGCCTCTTGGGCCGTCCTCGAAGTCCTGCAGGTCGGCCCAAGTGGCCCAAACCATTGAAACAGCACAGATTTGTAATGTTTCGGATTTTCGGTCTGACCGGCCGGCGTCCAGGACGACCCCAAAAACCCGAAAGCACATGAACATGCGATGAGGATGAGTGGGTGCCTGGGGATTCCACTGCAGAAAGCGTCGTAGGCTCCAGAGAGGATGTCGCGCATGATACACTGATGCGCTGGCGTCCAGAGTGGACATGGGAATCTGTCGCCGTGCCGTGAGGCGCGAGTTAGAAGCCCCCAAGATGGCCCCAAGAGTCCTCCGACGGGCTTCGACGAGGTCCCCAAGAGGCCTCCAAGAGGTCCCCGAGAGGCCCAAGCTCAGTGGCGGGATGGGCCAAATGCCACCAGATGCCAGGGGATCAAACAATGACATAAACATAAAAACTTGGAGGTCCGCGCGGATTTCTCGCATCGGCGCTGAACCTCCCTCCCTGGCGCGCGGAGCGCGCCAAGGGCGGCGGCGGAGGCGCCGCCAGGGGGTCCCAGCGCCGGTCCGAGTAATCCGTGCGGACCTCCGAATTGTTATGTTTCTGTCATTGTTTGTTTCCCTAGATACTGCGTCCCTTCCCTGCATCAACATCTGGTCCTTCGAAGCTCAACTTTTCGTTGCGAGCTGCGTTTTCTTCGCTCCCAGGGATCCGTGACCCCGGATGCCCAGACTGAAACCAGAAGCCCCCGCCGTGATCCCATTCGCCACACTCAGGATCAGGGAGGGCGAAACCAAGGGGGGACAAGAATCAAACAAATTCGGCTGGCTCTCCTGGCGCCTGCCGGCGACGGTTGCGGCGGCGGCGCCGAAACCAGCTGCAAGCAGCAGATCTCATACAGTCGAGTTCGACTGGAGAGGACACGCGCGAGGACACAATTCCCTTCCGAGGGCCACACTCTCCCAGGAAAAGCTAGGACTCAGAACGCGAACACACAGGCCACAACGGCACCTTTGATCTTGAAGAGGCCGATCTACTAATCAAACCCGACTGTACCGACCCTTTTCCGATCTCCTCTCCATTTCGTCCCCAGACCATCCTGGCAAAATTTTCCTCACGCATCGACTTCTGATGGCCCTGGGGCCTAAAACGAGCCCTCTCGAAGCCGAAGTGGCGAGGAATTCCCCCCGCCCACCATTTCGCCCTCCCTGGCAAGAGTCTGGGCAGAATAGAAAGTCTTACAATAACAAACATAGGGTTTTGAAACGAAGCACCCGTTCAGAGGCCCCAGCAGCGCCCAGACTTACGAGGACTGCAGGGGCAAAACGAATGAAAAGGCTCATTGAGCAACCTCGAACACATTTCCGAAACCAACATTGACCTTATCGATAAACCTCTGAACGTGTGTTAGCGCCAACGCGTGCTTGCCCACCGAAATCCTTCGATACGACGCAAGCGGTGTAACCAGAGCCAGCACGGTCTGTGTGTTTCTGGTGGAGCCGAACGGGGTACGTAAACATGGTGCCAACACACGTCCTGAGGATCATCGACCTTACTCAGGGCCCCGAATGATCAAGGCAGGTCGTGGACAGGGGTACTACCGGCTCGCGTCTCCCGTCCGTGCGCCAATTGTTTCACAAATGTCATTCCCCCAGATCTTTTCTCAAATCAGCTCATGCAGAATGATACGTCTTTCAATACTCTCCTGGCACAGAAATTGTCGCGGAGCATCGGCTAAAAGGGTCTAGCGCCGACCGACGAAACTTAGTGCGCGTGGACCTCCGGAAATTTAAGCTTGTGCCTGTATTACTGCCCCGACTTGCAACATCAAGCTACCATGAAGAACGCTAACTGAGGAAGTGATGGGCTTCGGTGGCCAGCGAGCCTTGGCCACGAGTAGGTCCCCTGGCTCTAATCTGAGGAGATCTGTCCGACCTACAGAGCCACTCCTGACTGAGCCCTGGGTGGCTGCTGTTCTTCAACACCTTGACCGTACCTTCTTGAAAAAACAAAGGGAATGATAGGGGAGACTGGCCCAAGGGGGTGGGGGGAAACATCGACATAGAATCGTTGATACATCACCAAGAGATCGGCGAGACAACCTCGATAGCGAAATCGCATGGCCCTGGTTGGGGCGGGCTATCGGGCCACCATCGGCGATGAATAGGCGATTGGGGGTCGATGCGTCCCCCCTGAGCCATCCGTCCCCCGTGGTTTCGGGCAGGGCTGGACCTAAACGTCGTTTTTCGTTTTGTGCTTGCTTTGCTGTTCGTGTTGTTCTACCTGTTTTCCCGTACCTCCCTGCCAAAACGAAAAACAAAATACAGCCGAAGTCCAGCAAAGCAGCGTTTAGGTCCAGCCCTGGTTTCGGGCCATAGCTCGGGCCACTAGCGGCCGTTCGTAACGACCCGGGCACCCCCGGAACGCTCTTGGCGAGGCGCAGCCGTTGGAAGGCACCTCGGAGGCTGAAAAAAAAACCCAGAAGCAGCCGAAACCGCCCGAAAACCTCGAATCTACCCTGCCCCTGATCCCATCCCCCCCTTACCCTCGACGTGCGACGTCTTGAGCTTTCAATGCGGGGTCCTCGACGCCCCGACTCTTTCTCCAGCACCAGTGTTTCATCCCGAACCGTTTTGTTACTGTATCAAGGCCCTGCGAGAACCCCCCGAAGCCGAAAACAGCAACAGATTTCCCCTCGTGCTGTTTTTCCAGAAGCGAGCATGTCTTGGACGTTGCGCCTGGCCGTCCCCTCCAAGATATCATGCTTACATTATTTCCAATTGCGGGGGGCAGCGGGCAGGGGCAGGGGGCAATAGGGCTGGAACCTCAGGTAAAGGTAACGATTGTGCGGGGCGGGGCACGTCGAGGCAGGGGTGTACTGTGACCGCCATGGTCTGCGCGAGAACACCAAAATATGTGCGAAAAGGAAATTCCAAGGCCCCCCACCTTCGTGCGACATTACCATTGCCATGGGGAGGGGGGAAGAAGTTGTGCCCAAGTACCGGCCGTCAGGCGCCCCCCCCAAAAAAACACATGCAAATCCGATAATCTGGAGGCCCGCTACAGGCACTGACAAAACACGATACGATGCCCAAAACACATGTATTCCAAGACCGACAACGGCCACTGTTAGCCAGGCGGGCTTCTGACTCAAGTGAACCACGCCCACGGCGACGCCGACGGCGAACCCTGCTCAAACCCAGCAGGAACCGCTGTCGGTCTTCGTACCCGGGGCAGCGAGAAGGAGGGGGACTGGCGTAATGGGGGACCGTCCCGGACAGCAAGTCCTCGTTTTTGAGAAGGCAGAGGCTATCGGACCCCTGTCGGCGATGAATAAGCGATTGGGGGTCGATGCGTCCCCCCTACGCCTACATTCTCCGTTTCAATCACGATCGTGGCGAAAAAGAACACCCACGAACTCTCCCAGGTGAATAACGACCAGAAGTTTGCAGCGAACCCATCCGTGGCGACGAGGGTCTCCCAGGAAGCCTCTCAAAAAGGCGAAAACGAGGGAAGGGTATCAGTATGGGTTAGTTGCGCTGCCACCTACTTAGCCAGAGGGAAACCAACCCCCCAAAAGTTTGCTCGAAGCACCCCATGCCCCCCCCCCTTCCCGAACCCCTCAGCCGATCACTCGGGATCCCCCAGATCACTCGAGGCCTCCTCTAGATTCCCGACCCCCCCCAGATCACTAGAGACCCCTGATGATGATGACGACGACGATGATGATGATCATGATGATGATGATGATAATGATGATGATGATGATGATGACACACGCGTCCAAAGAGGTCAAGAGCTCCTAGCTCGTACTGCCCCTCGGACCGAGGCGTTTCCCTTTGGCCCTGCGGAGGCAACGCACGGTCTCGTGCCCAAGGCACACGCGCAGATTCGCCTGAGTGCCGAGAAGCCGCCCCCCGCCCTAGCCGAAGCAGGCGGAAACGACACCCGAGCAGTCACGGCGACTCAGCCCGCGACGCCCGCGAGCTGGTACGGGGCCTCGAGTGGGACCCCCAGGAGGACGCTGGCCGCGGCGAGGGAGGTCCGAGAGGCGGCCCCCGCCTCCAGGAACTCGCGCGCAGACAGGAAGCCTGTGCCGCCGCCAAGGCCGCCGCACTCTGACCAGTCCTCGCACGCGCTCACGTTCGCGCCTAGGACCAGGCCGACCTCGCGCTTGCACTGGCCCTTCGGGTCCTCCAGCCCGCCCTCGAAGAAGCACCCGCCCTCGTCCAGGTCCAGGCCGAACTTGCGCTTGCGCACGTCCTTCTGGTCCTCCCGCGCCTGGGAGGGGGCGCTCGGCTCAGGGGACTCGACCACCCACGCGTCCGTGGCCCTGAGCGGAGGCTGAGCTCGGTCGAGGGAAACGCCCACCCGCACGTCTGCGGCCTCGAGCACGAGCTCGCATCCCCCTCCCTTTAGGATCTGCCCCTGTCCGGCCCCCCCAAGGACGCTTCCGCGTCCCGACGCCAGCCGCTGGGGGGGGGCCCTCATCCCGGGGGCTTCGACCACCCACGCGTCCGTGGCCCTGGAATGGGGCCGAACTCGGTCAAGGGCTTCGACCACCCGCACGTCTGCGGCCTTGCTCCAGAGCTCACCGCCTCCATTCTGGGTTAGCAGCGGGCTCCCCACGAGCGTCTCCGCGCCCCGACTCCGACGAGGGGCCTCTCTCCCCTGGGGCTTCGGCCACCCGCGCATCCGCGGCCCAGGGTGGAGGCTGGGCCTGGTCAAAGGCTTCGGCCACCCGCATGTCTGCGGCCTCGCGCCAAGGTCCGTTGCCCTCCTTTAGGGTCTGCCCCTGCCTTGGCTCCCCAAGGACCGCTGCTGGCCCCAGTAGATGGAGGCGCTTCCGCAGGCGCCTGAGCTCCCTAGGCAGGCGTGCACGCGGCCTGCCATCCAGAGGCTCCAGCTGCTCGCTGCCGTCCTCCGCGATAGCGTCGACGGAGTCCCTGAAGCTCGCGGCGCCGTGGCGCCGCGCCCGCGCAGCTCGGACGCTCCAATCTCGGCCGGCTCCTTCAGGCGCGAGGTCGGGCGTGACAGCGCCAAGGAGGCCGGCAGGAAAAAGGGAGGGCGCCTCCGCCCGCATCGCCCCAGCGGCAGCCTCCTCGGCCTCGCGCCTGGGCGCCGCGCGCCCCTCCAGCCGGGGCCCCCGCTGGGCACAGCGCAGCTCCGCCGCTCCCGCCGCCACGATGTCCACGCCCTGCGCCTCAGCGCGGAGGGCGACATTACGCCGCAGGCGCTCGAGCCATGTGGGGGACCTACCCCCGAGCTTGGCCTGCAGCGCGGGGAGCATCGCCTGCAGTCGCTGCCCAACCTCGCCGTCGCAGATGACGGCGCCCAGGGCCTCCTCCACGCCCTCCAGGCGAAATCGGGTCTTGGCCAGCTCGCCCGAGAGCCGCCTGACGGCGTTGTCGGCGGACCACTTCGCCCACTCTCGGCCTGCCCTGCGCTGGGCCGCCGATCGCCTTGGCGCGCACTCTGCGCCATCCCGTGGCACCATCGTTCCGTGAGCCAACATGGTTTGAGCCAAAGCGGCTACGGATGATGATGATGATGATGACGATGATGATGATAATGATGTTGACGGTGGTGGTGGTGGTGGTGGTGGTGGTGGTGGTGGTGACGGCGCTGATGATGCTGGGCATCGCACGATATTTGACGATGACGATGATGACGATGATGCTGCTGATGCTGATGCTGATGGCGATCACGATGATGATACACATGCTGATGAGGATGAATCTGATGATGACGATGACGACGACGATGATGATACTAATGGTGATGATGTTGGCGATGATGCTGGTGATGCTGATGCGGATGATGGTGATGATGATGATGGTGGTAGTGGTGGTGGCGGCTGTGACGATGTTAGACATATCGCGAGATGATGTACGATGATGGCGATGATGGTGATGATGATGCTGATGCTTATGATGATGAGGATGATGATGAAGATGCTGATGCTGATAGTGATGATGATGGTGATGGTGATGCTGTTGGTGAAGGTGGTGCCAATGATGTTGTTGATGGTGATGGTGACGGTGACGATGGTCATGATGATGACTGGCTCTCCTCCTCCTCCTCCTGATCCCCCTCCTCCTCCTCCTCCTCCTCCTGCTCCTTCTCCGCCCTCCCCCGCCCTGCTTTGAAACTGGAGGAGCTCTAACCATCATACACGCGAGCCGCTGTAGACATCCCCACAATTTGAGCGCGAACGGGCGAGCGTCATACCCTCTGGCGGCTCCCCCTTGGAGTGCTGAAACCAGCGCCTCGATCGAGACATTCTCACAATCTGCTAGTCACGCAAACCCCTCTAGACATCACCACAATATGAGCGCGAACGGGCGAGTGTCATACCCTCTGGCGGTTCCCCCTTGGAGTGCTGAAGCCAGAGCCTCGCTCGAGACATCCTCTCAATCTGCTGTGAAGGCAAACGGTATTGCGCTTCGAAACAAGCAAACCGCGCGAGACATCCCTACAACCTGGGCGCGAACGGGCCCGTGAGATACCCCTGGCGGCTCCCCCCTGGAGAACTGGAACCAGCGCTTCACTGCAGGTATCCTCACAATCTGCTCTGAAAGCAGAGGATGTGGCGCACCCAAACGCGCAAACCGCGTGAGACATTCCAACTGTCTAGGCGAAAACGGTCGAGTGTCCTCTTACCCCCTGGCAGCTCCCCCCTGGGGTGCTGAAACCAGCGCCTCGCTCGAGACATCCTGACAATGTGCTGTGAACGCAAAGGATGTTTTGCACACTCAATCAAACAAACCGCCCGGGACATCCTCACAGTCTGGGCGCGAACGGGGGAGTGAGAGACACCCTGGCGGCTCCCCCCTGGGAGTGCTGAAACCGGTGCTGGAATGGGAGGGGGGATCTCGGGGCGGGCGGGGGCCGAGGGTGGGGGGACAGAGGAAGGAATTCAGGCTGCTTGGCGGCGGGGTCGAGGGGGAGGGGGGGGGGGGCATGCAGACGAGGTCGAGCGAGGGTTTGGGCGGGATCCAGGGGGAGAAATACAGACGAGGCATCTCGAATGTGGGTCCGGGGGAGGGGGGAGGGGGCGAAAGGAGTGGGGTGGGGTGGGGGGGATGGAGCCGGGGCGTCTCGAGTAAGCCCTGTTCGGGGTCCAGAGGGGGAGGTCTGGATGGAGGGTCTCGGGGAGGAAGGCCCTCAGGCCCCCCTCAGCTCAGTAGGTAGCAGCCCCAACTAAGGTATGGGTACCTTCCGTCCTCTGAACTTTGTTGTTGTTGGGTCATACTCGGCTCTCCGGCGGCCGTTGGCGACGAGCCGGGCAACCCTGGACGCCTCTCAGCGAGGCGCAGCCGCTGGAAGGCACCCCGAGGCTGAACATCCGCCGAAAACCGATGAAAGTCCGCCGTGAACCAACGAGAATCCGACAAGAATCCGCCGAGAACCGACGAGAATCCCTGGGGCTCGACGAAAGAAGCTTTGGCCGCACGCCCAGGCGAGCGACGAAAAGAATGAGGTTTTACGCGAGATGGCACGGCGACCTTACGCGGTGACTCGCGCGGGCCACCAGCGCGGCCCGCCACGGTGGAGACGAGGGCGCTTACGCGGGCATCTTGCGCATCAATGACGGCGCAAACGACCCCGCTTCTCTGTCTGGGGAAACCAAAAGAAACCGATATACCGCTACTCACTGGACTTCTCCCGGGGTGCGTCCTGACCAGGAATCCCAAGCGAATCCAGCGGTGGCGACGAGGGCCTCCCAGGAGGCCCAAAAAGGAGAACGGCCGAAGAATAGCAGTATGGTTAGGTCGGGCATGTCCCTCTACAGGCGGATTTTGGACGAAAAATAAAAGATACACCAACAACGCGCCAAACTAGTCAAAGCATCATTTTAAACAAAATCGTCCCCAGACTAGTTGTTCGATTATTTTTTGATACTCCTCCTGTCAAAGGACACGCCCGACTTAATAAGGGTAACGGTATGGGTACCTTCCACTCCGTGGCGGGAGTTTCGGCCACGCTTTCCGGACAGCTTCTGACAGCTGATTTCGTTGCGCATTTGGCGTGTCGTGGCCTCCCCGTTTGGAGTTGGCTGTGGCAAGTGCGCAGACTCCCGGCCGAGTCCCTCTGGGGGTTCCCAGGAGGCTTACAGACCGCGCTCTTCTAACCCATGGTGCCTCTGCCTCCTCCGAGCTGTTCTGTGCCGCTCGGGTCCTGCGAGGCCCCGGCCGCCTCTGCGCTGAGGTCCACCAGGCGCCGCACGTCGGCCCAGCGGTCGCCCGTCGTGGGCGGCCCGCTGCCGCCTGCGGCAGCCGCGGCCGCGGCGCGCGCTTCGGCGCGCCGCCGCTCGAGCTGCTCGCGGTGGCCGCGGTTGAACTCCGCCTCGCCGGGGGGGGGGGGGTCGGGGGCGGCCTAAGAGGCGGGGGGCGTCACGGCGGGCGGGGCGCAGAGCATGGCCAGGGGCATGTGCGCGGCCCGGGGGGGGGGGATGCATGGGAGTGAAGAAGAGGCGCCATGGAACCTGGGGGGATAGCCTGGCCCCCCGCCATGAGATCCCCCCCCCCAGAATCTCGGGGATCTTCTGACCCCGGTCAGTCCAGACCCGGGCCAGTCACGCCTTGAACAATCCTGCAAGATCCTGCGCCCAAGCCAGTGTCAATGTGAAGGAACCTGCCAGATCCTGCAGGATCCTGCACCCAAGCCCCGGTCAGTGCGACCCTGGCCCTGCAGGGTCCTGCTAGATCGGGCGCTCTGGCTGACCCCCTGTTTGCATTGACCCCGTCTGAAGGCTCCCGATAATCATCACTCCCCTCTTTGCCGCCCCCGAGGGGGGGGGCGGGAAGCACTGGTCGGCGGGTCTCGGGGCAGGAGCGAAGACGAAGCTAGGATTAGGTCGGGCATGTCCTCCTACAGGCGCATTTTGGACGAAAGATGAACAAGCCAAACAATATAGACAAAAATCAAGAATAATCAAAACAATCGTCCCAGGACTATTTTAAACTATTTCTGAATATTCCTCCTGCAGAGAGACATGCCCGACTGAAAGCTTGGACGAAGAAAAAACCAGGGCACGGAGAACTCAAGAATCTCTGACATCCGGCGGCTCTGGAAGATGTCTCGGGCGCCACGGTCTTCTTAAAGCGTTCCGAAACGCTCTGAGAGTGGGTTCCGGAACGCTGTGGAACGGATTTCTCCTCGTCCCAGCTCCGAGCGGGAGTGCGGTCTTCAAGCCTCGGGTTGCGCTCCAGCGGCTGCGCCTCGCCGACAGGCGTCCAGGAGTGCTCGGATCGCCCCGAACGGCCGCTGGAGACCCGAGAACTTCATGACCAGGAGACCGAGGTCGATTGGTTGCCTTAGGTGGCGACATCCGGACCCTACACCCACCAACCATCGACTCTCCTGAATCGATGAGAGGCGGGGGCAGGGTTCGGATTTCGCCACGTGTTCGGCGAATTGGTCGGCGGCGAGCTTACAGTTGGAAATGATAGAGGGGCGGGCCATGTCAGAAGGCGGCGGTGCTTCGCAGACGCCCTCTGGCCTTCTGAGAAGTCCCACCGGCCCTGTGGGCACAGGTGGTCCGGCGAGTTCTTGAACCCCTCTTCCCCTCGGGGAGGGTGCCCTCTACCTCCCCTCCCTGTCTTTGGGGGCAGACCGCGATCGGTCAGGGCGCCCAAGGTGGCCCAAGATGGCCTGCTCCAAGATGGCCTCCAAGGCAGCTCAAGATACTGAGCAGAAGATGTGCTTCCGACATGTCTCCAAGAGGCCCGACTAGGGCCACAAGACGGTTCCAAGTGCTCTCGGAGCACTTCCAGGCCCCCCCCCAAGGATGTCTAAATCCTTTAACAAACTTAACGAGTCAATGATGTGTGCCTTCTCGCACTCCGATGCGCTTGAGGCCTCAAGATGGCCCAAAGGAGCCCCGCGAGGGGCCCGAGAGGCCCCCCAAACGGGTCCACGAACGCCCAAGATCGGCCTGATAGCGCCCCAAGAAGCGATTTTATTGGCCCCAGGGGGGGATGGAACACTAGGACCCCCCCTCCTCTGATCGATAGCCTCCAAGATGGCCTCAAGAGGCCCTCCAGAGCTTCCAGGAGGGCCCCAAGAGCGTCCCACGAGGGCCCCTAGAGGTGGTTTGCCTCCAACTCTTCCTCTTCTTCCTCCTCCTCCTCCTCCTCTCGCGCCCCTATTCTCCATGGACCCTTTTCCCGTCGGCTCTAATGGTCAGGGTTTCTGAACGGGTTGGTGGGGATGCGCGAAGCGTGAATAATTGTCAACTCTCGTCTGTTCTATTGTTAATGATGGGCCACGTCATCTTGCCTCTCCTTGGCATAAACGTTTCCCCGATTTAGTTTGTGGCCGCCGCGATCGCCGCGGCAACTTCTAAACACGACCCGGATGTTTGGTTCAGGGTCGGATCGTTCAACCTTGAACAATCGGCGGATTCTGGGCTACTGGCGGCGTTCAATCTTGAACGGCCGCGACGGGGTCGCCACCGCGTCGACACGACACGAACCTAACGTACCCACAACCTCGCGGGCCAAGCCCCCCGGCCGCGACCCCGTGGACACGGGGCATTCCTTCGCGGGCGTCCCGCGCGGAACGTGTCCGTGCGGCCGCGCATCCGCGGGATCGCGCCCCAGGATCAAAACCGCGAGGGCGTGAATATGGACACGTTACGTTCGCCGCCGCTCGTGAGCCTCGCGGGCAGGGCAAGGGAGCCCATCGAACCGACAAGTCGGATCGGCGATCGAAATGAGTCGGATCGGCGGAACTCGGCAGCCGATTCGGGAAAAGTCAAACCGGCGGAAATCGGCAGGCTAATGCGCCTCCAATAAGGAAACGGAACCCAAATCGGAATCCCAAATCGAATCGAGTCGAAGTCGGAAGCCATCAAAATCGACTCGAATCGAATCGGAGGAAGCGAAATGAGCCCCGGCGGGGGGGGGGGGGTGCTGCACCCGGCGTACGCAACACGGAGAAGACAACAACCCATGGGGAGGGGGGGGGGGCGCTGCACGTATCAACGGGGTCCAATGGATCCGATCGCCCCTTGGACGCCCGAATGATCCGGGATAACTGCCGTCCGGGGTAACTCCCGGTTGGGCCCCTGAGGCGCGAATCAGTACCCAAGAATGATCGCGTGGTAAAAATGAAAAAACTGGACGGGAGGTTTCTGGCAATTTTGAACGACTCAGGATGAGAAACCGGCCCCGGGGAAAGGGTCTGGTCTTCCGCACAAATGGGCGTCCTGAAAAAGTCAAGACGTCGCATGTCTGGGTGTTGCCCCTGACCGTCCCCGGCCCCGATGATTCGGGGCCCTGGGCCCATGTATTCGACGAGGCTCCCTCGCACGTGGGCCATCCGACCCCTTTTGGCCCCTGCCGGTGCACGCCGTCGCCATGCTCTGGCGAGTCGTGTTGGAGGAAAAGGGGACGGGGCCGTAAAAGGGTGGGTTATGGGATGCACAGAGACATACTAATACTATATGTCCTCCTTGGAGGCGCGCGTCCGACCCGAACATACAGCATACCCATCTCGTAGTATATCGTTTCCTGAGCGGTGTGGCCAGAAAGCGCCCGCCACGACGCGTACACTCTAAAACTTCTCGGTGCGCGCGTCGCCCCTGGAGGGTGCGACGCACATATTGTATGTAGCACCCCGCAATTGCGGCTAAGAGTGAGGGGGCGGGCGCGGGCGACGCGGGCGTCGTCGAGCCGGCGGACATCGTGGCCCCCACATTCCCTGTCGATGGCGCTCTCCTCCCTTTCCTCCTCCTCCTCCTCCTCGTCCTCGTCCTCGTCCTCGTCCTCATCGTCATCGTCATCCTCCACCTCCACCTCGTCCTCCTCCTCCTCTTCTTCCTCGTCCTCCCTCTCCCCCCCTCGTCCTTCCATCATCGTCCTCCCATTGTCGTCCTCCCCCTCATCGGCCTCCATCATCGTCCTCCCATCGTCGTCCATCATCATCCTCCTCTCCCTCCTCCCCCTCCTCCCCCTTCCCCTCCTCGTCCTCCTGCTCGCCCTCCTTCCCCTCCTCCCCCTCCTCGTCCTCCTCCTCCTCCTCCTCCTCCTCCTCCTCCTCTTTCTCCACATTCTCCTTACATCCTCTCTTCTTCCGCGTCCTCGTCGTCCCCTTTCTACTCCTCCTGCCTCCCCCTCCTTTCCCAAGATAACGGCAACGCAATCCTTTTTTCCACTTTATGCTCCCCGACTTCTCTGATCAAGGCAACTCGCCAGGTTGCTGGACGGGCTGGTGTGGATGCGGGGGGCTTGAAGAGGTCGTTGCGGGCTCAGACGGCATGCAAAAATCCGCCGCCGCGCTTGTGCGGCATTGGTTTGTTCAGTGAACGTGGTTTGGGTCGCGGGTGGGTCGCGGGTTCTCCACTTCCACCTGGAAGGAATGCAAAAGCAGCCCGCCGCAGGCTGCCGAAAAATTTGGTTTGTACACTGAACGTGGTTTGGGTCGCGGGTGGGCCGTGGGTTCTCCACTGGGAACGAATGCAAAAGTTGCCCGCCGCAGGCGCCGACAAAAATTAGTGTGTACCCTGAACGTGGTCGCGGGTGGGCCGCGGGCTCTCCACCTGAAACGAATGCAAAAGATGCCCGCCGCAGGCGCCAAAAAATGTGGTTTGTACCCTGAACGTGGGTTGGGTCTCGGGTTGGTGACGAGTTGGTCGCGGGGTGGGTCGCGGGCTCTCCACCTGGAAGGAATGCAAAAAAAACCCGCCGCAAGCGCCGAAAATTGTGGTTTGTACCTTGAACGTGGTTTGGGTCGAAGGTGGGTCGCGGGTGGGTCGCGCGCGGGTGGGTCGCGGGTGGGTCGCGGGTGGGTCGCGCGGGTGGGTCGCGGGGTGGGTCGCGGGGTGGGTCGCGGGGTGGGTCGCGGGTGGGTCGCGGGTGGGTCGCGGGTGGGTCGCGGGGTGGGTCGCGGGGTGGGTCGCGGGTGGGTCGCGGGACGGGTTGCGGGTGGGACGACGACAACAAACAACAACAACAACAACAACAACAACAACAACAACAACAACAACAACAACAACAACAACAACAACAACAACAACACCAACAACAACAACAACAACAACAAACAACAACAACAACAACAACAACAACAAACAACAACAACAAACGCACACAACAACAACAACAACAACAACAACAACAACAATCATTTTACCCGAACGCTCAGTGTTCTCCCCAGTGCCAGGGTTTTCATGCGACGCCAGCCAATACCCCCACTTCGTGGGGGGGCAATGCAAGCTCTACCAAACATCCACACGACTCTCGGGAACCACCCACACCCAGCTTCCCGCCCTATGACGTCAGGACACTTCACTTCGTGGCGCGCGGACGATCGTGGATACTACACTGGCGTGGAGTACACACCCGCAGAGGTTGATCACTTGTTTGGGCCCCGCATGTGCCCCGCATCGTGCATTCGTTGCGCATGACATAGAGAGAGCAAGACAGAGAGAGAGAGAGAGCAAGACAGAGAGACAGAGAGAGAGAGAGAGAGCAAGACAGAGAGCCAGAGGAGAGAGAGATAGAAAGAGATTCGTCACATGTGTGAGGCAACCTGAGAAGATGTGGTACACGGTACACGTGAGATGGTACGCACTGCCAAGATAGTTGGTCACATTTTTGGGGCAATTTCCTGGGAAGGCGATGAAGCAGAGAAAGAGCGAGATAGATGTGTTCATATGATAGATATGAAGCAGAGAAAGAGCGAGAGACATAGAGAAGGAGAGAGAGGAGTCGGTCACATCTTTAGGGCAACTTCCTGAGGGATGTGGGAGGACACAAGAGAGAAGGTATCGTTGTCCCGATGGTTGTCTCGATGGTTGCCCCGATGGTTGTCCTGATGGTTATGGTTGTGCGATTCGTGTGATTTTATGATGCGCGGTGGTAAAATTCTTAAAAACCCAATGGTTTTTGTAGATTTCGGCGTGCGCGCGCGAAGAAAAAACGAATGTGTCCCGCATGGTATTATTTGACAGGGATGATGGCCCTGGCAGGTGCGCAACCGTTGTCGCAGAAGTTTGAAAAAGTTGCTCGCAAAAGCCCGTTTGACAAAATTGTTTAAAAAGTGATGGTTTTCCTACGAATCCGCAAGAGCGCGCGGGATGAGATTTTGACAATTTTTTATTTAAAAAACCATTGGGTTTTTGATGTTTTTATGTTGAAATCGTTCCGAAACCTAAGGTTTTGGAAGGATTTCGTCTTGCACGCGCGAATGTCCACTTTAGCTTATTTTTTGCAAGGGATTCTTGAAATTGGATTACATTTGAACAAGAAATTTCATTTTATAGTGTTTTTTGCAAGGGAAAACGGGGGGGAACAAAACAACCGGATCCGGTACTAATCCACTTTTCTGAAGCTTTCACGAAAAAATGATGAAAATGTAGCTGCGGCCTAGGTTTTGGAGGGGGGTCGTGTACCAGGGGTCCCAACAATAATTATTCTTTAGAAGTAATAATGTTCAACGACGACGACGACGACGACAACAACAACAACAACAACAACACCAACAACAACACCACCACCAACAACAACAACAACAACTCCAACAACAACAACAACAACAACAACACCAACACCAACAACAACAACAACAACAACAACAACAACAATTACAATTACAACAACAACACCAACAACAACAACAACAACAATCATTTTAAGACTGTTCGCTCTTACTTGCCCGCGTGCCATGCAACGTGTATACCCACGCCCTCGATACCTGCCCCCTTCGTCTTCGAGCGTACCCCCTTCTGGGGGGATTCTTTCTTTTTGCGGGGGCGGGCGGGCTTAGACAAGCGGGCGTGAACGGGCGGGGAATTATTCGGAGGATGGGACACGCATCTCTTTGCCCACCATTGGAATTAGCGCGGGCCCTGCAAGAAGAGGAAGGGGGAGAACGAGGGAGAGTGGGAGGAAGGGAGGGGGAGGGACGAGGCTAAAGGGGAACACGCCAGGAGAGAGGGGGCGAGGAGGAGGGGGGGACGATTGGAGATAGAGAGACAGAGGAGGGAGGAGGGAGGAGGCTGGAGAGGGGAGGGCGAAGAGAGGAGGGAGGAGGGTTATGGGAGGAGGGTGAGGGGAGAGAGGAAGAGGGAGGAGGAGGGTGGATATGAGGGAGAGGGGAGGGAGGAGGGAGGTTGGATGGGGAGGAAGGGGCAGGAGGGTAAGAGTGTGAACGTTCGAGGAAGTCCTAGGCGAGGGCGTATTCCTCAAGGAAGAGTTGGGCGGGAGCGGGGGTCCCGAGTACATTGTCGGACGTCTCAGGCGGGAGCGCCGGTCGGGCGGGCGGACCCTGACGGGCGGGTCGGGCGGGCGGGACATTCAAACGGGATTTTTGCGTAAATTGCGAGGAAGTATTAAGCGAGAGCGCGATTCCTAAGTAAATTGCGAGGGCGTTCTTGGCGCGAGCGTGGTTCCTGAGCGTCGAGGACGCGATGCTGCAATAAATTGCGAGGAAGTCCTAAGCGAGAGCGCCATTCCTGAGTAAATGATGATCAAGTCTCGGGCGGGAGCAGGGGTCCTGATTAAGGAAGTCTCAAGCGGGAGCGCCGTTTCTGAGTAAAATGTCAGAAAGTCTGAAGCGGAAGCGCCCTTCTGGAGTAATTTTTGAGGAAGTCTCAGGCGGGAGCGGGGGTCCTGAGTAAAATGTGAGGAAGTCTCAGGCGGGAACCGTTGTTGTTGTTGTAGTCCGGGGCCCAACAACGCAATCTGATCCGCAAGGCTTTCCCTGTCAAAAAACAGGGTGCGAGCCCCGGAGGAAGCACTTCAATTGAAAAAACCAATGGGCACCGGACAGGGGGGATCAACAATAATTATTCTTCAGAAGTGAGAGTTCAACAATCACAACAACAACGACGACGACGACGACAACAAACAACAAACAACAAACAACAAACAACAAACAACAACAGCACGAATCCGCACCGCGGAATCCCATTTCAGCCACGCATCCAGGGACAGTAAATGACCGTTCGGCCCCCTCGCTCTGATAAGTATGTTGCGGCGACGCCGAGGTTAGGGAATCGGATCACACGTGCAGCTGCTTATTCCAGCGCGCTCCGGTGCGCCACAGGCGCCTATGGATCGAGGAGAGCGCCCAGCGACGGGGCCGAAGCCCACTGCGTGCAGCAATCTCCGTACCCCCAGTGTCGTCCGACCTCAGCCAGGGCCACTCTGAGCCCCTGGGCGGTGTGCTCACAGCGGACGCGGGGCGGCATAAGATACATGAGCTTTGCTGTCCTGCGCTCCACGGCGGCTGGACAGCTTATACCCCGACGTGCCACCGCAGGGAATTCAAGTTCCCAGCTGCAACGGGACAAGCGTCGCCGATGGTGGAGGAGCATGTCTTACACCGTTCTTCGCCATGTGGTGTTCGGCAGATTCCTGCGGTAACGACGTGGCTGACACCGCGTGGGTCGTTCAACCTTGCACCATCGCGGCTTTCCGATGCCGCAGGATCGTTCGATGCCGGTCGATTTCGGGCCGAGACCAGCGCTCCACCTTGGACGCACACGCCGAGGTCGCCGCCGCGTCGACCGGCGCAAACCTGTCGCACCCTGAGATACATGAGCTTTGCTGTCCTGCGCTCCACGGCGGCTGGACAGCTTATACCCCGACGTGCCACCGCAGGGAATTCAAGTTCCCAGCTGCAACGGGACAAGCGTCGCCGATGGTGGAGGAGCATGTCTTACACCGTTCTTCGCCATGTGGTGTTCGGCAGATTCCTGCGGTAACGACGTGGCTGACACCGCGTGGGTCGTTCAACCTTGCACCATCGCGGCTTTCCGATGCCGCAGGATCGTTCGATGCCGGTCGATTTCGGGCCGAGACCAGCGCTCCACCTTGGACGCACACGCCGAGGTCGCCGCCGCGTCGACCGGCGCAAACCTGTCGCACCCTGAGATCCGACGTCGCGAACAAGAACCCAAGATCCCCTCTTCGTGCGGCATCCCATAACCGCATCGATCTTTGAAGTGCCCTGGCGGCCCGACTATGGTTAGGTCGGGCATGTGCTCGTACAGGCGGGCTTTGGAGAAAATGAAAACAGTCAAACAATATTCAAACATATGCATACATAGTTAAACAAATGTCCCGATAATAACTTCCCCACACCCAAAGTGTGTTGTTTGTTTTCCCTAGACTCCCCGCGCAGGAACAAGAGAGAACATACCCTCTCCTCTTCTCTCATTGCACACTCATCTACTCAATCACTCACACACATCATCACTCACCCTCACTCACTCACCCACTTACTCACCCACGGGAGCCTCGTCTGTAAATGAATTGCGAAGAAGTCTCAGCCGGGAGCCCCGTCTGTATGGGGCCGACATCTCACGTTGGCAATCCGAGCGGGTCATCGGAAACCTGTAAGTGTCGTCACTTTTGAAGTCTTCAGGCTTGAATTCGGAGAACGCCTCATGCAGGAGCCTCGTCTGTGAGTGAATTGCAAGGAAATGTCAGGCGGGAGCCTGAGCCACCTCCCTATGGGGCCCGCCAATCACGTTACTAACCCGAGCGGGTCATCGGAAACCTGTCGTCACGTTTGGGGTCCTCAGGCATGAATTTTGAAAAAGTCCCAGGCGGGAGCCTCGTCTGTGAATGAATTGCGAGGAAGTCTCGGGCGGGAGCCCCCTCTCTATGGAGCCCGCACTCATGTTTCAAATCCAAGCAGGTCACGCCGGTGTGGGGCTTGCGAGGCGCCAGAGGACGAGAACTGGGGAAGATGGACGCCCAGGGGGCCCGCCCTGGCCGAGGAGACGGCAGCGGCGGCGGCGGCTCGGCAGCAGAGGAGCAGCCAGCAGCCGCGGCGGCATCAGCCAGGCGTCCGTGCTCCAACCCCGGCTGCCCCTACCTGGAGCACAGCGCTCCCGGCGAGCGATGGCGCCCGGGCCACT
>CAUYUJ010001580.1:62500-91390 GCA_963575745.1 Prorocentrum cordatum | reverse complement strand
GCACGCACGCACGCACGCGCACCACCACCCACTACGCACGCGCGCGCGAGCCACAGGTCCGCTACGACACGCGTCCGCGGATAGAGAAAATCAGCGCCATGGTAAGGGATGGGAGGGAGGGGTAGGACGTCAGATATGACGCGAGCGCACCTAGCTTGTCATCCTCCCCCCTACCCCATCCCCCTCCTTTCCTCCCCCTCTCCCTCCCCTCTTTCCTCCCTCCTCCTTCCTCCTTCCTCTTCCTCCTCCTCCTCCCCATCCTACCCCTCCTCTCTCCTCCTCCTCCTCCTCCTCCTCCTCCTCCTCCTCCTCCTCCTCCTCCTCCTCCTCCTCCTCCCCCTCCTTCCCTCCTCCCCCCTCTCTCCAACCGCGTCTTCTTCGGCGGCCACGCAGGACGCGGCTCCTGGACATCGTGGGCGGGGCCTGGCATTCTGTCACGACCTTGGTCCCCTGCCCTGGGCCCCCCCCCCCGGGGTCCACGGGCCTCCCCGGGGGGCCCGCGGGAGACTTCGGGGATCTCGGGGGCCTCTGGGGGTCGCCCCGTGGGGGGGAGGCCCCGGGCGGCCGGCCCCGCGCACGCCCCGAGGGCGAGGGCTGCAGCCGAGACGCCGAAGCACGGGCTGACGCCACTCTGAGATCAGCCTCGCAGGCGAGCCCGGGTGGGGCAGGTGAGGAGGAGCGGGCCCTCTCAGAAGGCTCGGAAGCGCCCCGGCCTTCTGGGCAGTTCTCGCTGCTTCCCCCGAGGACGGAAAACAGGGATCTCTCGGAGGGCGCCAGAGGCTCCTGAGACGCCCCGCCGCCTGCCGAGAGGGCCTTCGCCTTCAAGACGTCTCGCTTCACCCCCCCTCGCTCGCCGCCGACTCTCTGTGCCCAGGAGGGGCTCTGGCCGTCAGGCCGCTGCTTCCTCCAGGTCGCAGGGCCCCGTCGTGGCCGAGGCCGGCCGTGTGGCCAGAGGCGCCCCCATGCGCTCCTGCGGCGGCGGTGCCCGTGGCGGCGCGGTGGCTGCGTCAGGCGGCACTGCCATCCGTCGAGTGTGGGCTCCAGGCCGTCAGTGGTCGGGGCCCTTGCGAGCCCTGTCGCAGCTGAGGGAACCTCGAAGCACCACGGTGCGTGCACGAGGCGTTGGGGCGGCTCGCGCAGCGGCATTCCTGGTCGGGATCGGCCCCTTCAGTGCTTCGATTCGCGCCGAGTGTGCAAGCGAGAACCCCGGGAGAGTCCAGGCCCAGAGCAAGCGCGGAGTGCCCTGTGGGACGGAGTCGTCTTCAGGTTTTCAGGTTGTCTCAGGCTTCGTCCCGCGGGGTGCCGTCTCGAAGGAGGAGGATTACGATGAGGATGAGGATGAGGATGATGATGATGATGATGATGATGATGATGATGATGATGATGATGATGATGATGATGATGATGATGATGGTGATGGTGATGGTGATGATGATGACGACGATGACGATGACGATGACGATGGCGATGATGATGATGATGATGATGATGATGATGATGATGATGATGATGATGACGACGACGATGACGATGACGATGGCGATGGCGATGATGATGATGATGATGATGATGATGATGATGATGATGATGATGATGATGATACTGAGTATGATTATGATTATGATGATGATGATGATGATGATGATGATGATGATGATGACGACGCTGCTGATGATGGTGATGATGATGATGCTGCTGCTGATGATGCTGCTGCTGCTGATGATGATGATGATGCTGATGATGAGGATGATGATGAATAGATGATGATGATGATGATGACTGATGATGAGGATGATGGGATTTGATGAGATGATGATGATGATGATGATGATGATGATGATGATGTGATGATGATGCTGATGATGATGATGATGATGATGATGATGATGATGATGATGGAGATGATGATGATGATGCTGATGATGATGATGATGATGATGATGTGGATGATGATGATGATGGAGAGAGGAGGAGGAGGAGGAGGAGGGGGAGGAGGAGGATTAGGAGGAGAAGAGGACGAGGAGGAGAGCAGGAGCAGGAGCAGGAAGAGGAGGAGGGAGAGGAAGAGGGAGGAGGAGGAGGAGGAGGAGGAGGAAGGAGGAGGAGGAGGAGGAGGAGGAGGAGGAGGAGGGGAGAGGAGGAGGAATAAGGCAGGAGGAGGAGCGAGGAGGAGGAGCAGGAGGAGGAGGAGGAGGAGGAGGAGGGAGGAGGAAGAGGGAGGAGTAGATTGCAGGGGTGTTTTTGCTCCGCGGCGCTCCTCAGACGAGGGAGCACAAGCGGCTCGGAGCAACCTAGTGGCATGCCCCAACACCTGAGCTCTGATGCAGACGGTTCGGCTGAGCGGAAGCGGCATGCCTCTCCTGCCGTCGTCGAGGGGGAGGAGCAGGACGTGGAGCAGCAGAAGCAGGGGCGGGAAGATGAGGATGCGCGAGATGGGATGGATGAGCAGGAGGAGTTCGGTGGATTTGTGGCGTGGGCCACCGCGCGGCGCCTGGAAGCACAGGCATCTCAGATCCGACTCCTGGATGTGCCATGCCTCGAAGTTCCAGCCGTTCTTTGGTTGCGGATCCATGGCCGTCTTGGCTCAACGATGCAGCAGTCGCACCAGGGGTGCAGTGTCCCCTTCTGTGGTCAATGGCGAGCCCCGTCGATTGCAGTAAGGATGTATTTCTCACAGTGCTGGTGAGCAGTGTTGACCATTCGTCCGGCACCAAGGGGCGATACTTCAACTTCGAGTTATCTGCAGCATCAGACGCCCTTGGCCGACCTCTGGGCGATGGTGAGGTGCTTCATGTTTCGCAACGTCGACATGGTACTGTCATCTGGAGTGGTGCAGTTCGGGTGTGGACCCGGAGTAACGGTGGAAGCACGGGGAATTCGCACGGACGCAGGGACGCGGACCCCATGGATGGGCAATGGGAGAGTTGTGACACCTTTGATGTTCAGGCCATGCCATGCTCAATAGGCCAAGGCGTAGGACGACTGCTAGTCTGTCCCTTTGGTCATGGGCGTGGCAGCAGTACTGCGACAATAGTGTTGAGCCTTGACGAGGTAAGCCATACGGCTGCCTCTTTGGAACTCCCCGACCTGTCTGGACGTCTGCTATCATAGAGGCCTGCGCCATCCCCCTGGCCACTGGCCCGTCCGAAGAGGGCATTTGTGGCGACGTCCTAGATTGGTCGAAATCTACGGGGATGGTAAAGTGAAGGACTTTGAAGAGCAACGTGCTGATTGTTAGGAGGAGGACGGGTGAGAGGAAGAGGAGGGCAAACAATACCAGGTGGAGGAGGAGGAGAAAGCTTGGTCAATGATTTGAGCGTCATGAATGCTCAACTCGTTTCCATGATGCACTTGCTGCTGCTAGGACTTCTGTTGTGTGTGAGTTTGGCCTTGCTATTGTTGCTGCTGTTGTTTGCTGTGACCCTTACGTCAGATCTGGACATGTTGTCGAGGTCTCGTTCGCCTCTGGGTCTGCACGACCTTGCCTCACTGATTGTTGCGGTGTGGTCGCTGTTGCGCTGCTATTTCGTTTGCTACTATCTTCAGCGAGAGTGTACATGAAACGCGAACGGAGTGCTCGTTAGGGCTAGCCTCAACGCGCGTGCGCTCGAACACTTCGGGGTAATCGTGGAGTCCTCTCGGCGGGGCGCTGCTGGGCACTGCTGGGGCCATGCTGGGGCTCTCTCGTCCCTATGTTCAAAAGACTCGCCCAGCGTTCCCTGTGAGGCCCACGGGCAAGTCTGAACGTTTTTCGCGCGGCTTCTTCGAGCAGGTTGACGGCCTCCTGCATGCTCGCTGGGGCCTTCTAGAGGGCTCGCCTGATGACATCTTGGGGCTGCCAAGGGCCTGTTGGGCCCTGATGGGCCTCCCTGGGGATCTCTCGGGCAACCTTGGGGCTGTCTCGAGGCCCCCGCGGCCCGCCCTGATGGAGCAGAGGCGGGAATGCCAGCATAGGAGTTTGGATGATCGTGGCATATCTCGGTGGCTTCCTCGGGGGGCTCCAGGGCAATAGTGGGGCCCTTCTGGCACCAGCTTGGGCGGCCATCGTGGCAGCCCTCATGAGCGCAGTTCCGCATGCCATTTTTCGGGGGCCTGTGCGGCCAGGTGGGCTGTTTCGGCTGCATCGTTCGGCGTGAGATGATTATTGTCGCGCTCGTCGCCTCCAACGAGATTCTGGACCCCCGACGGAGTGGAAGAGGGGGACAGGGAGGGAACAGTCAAACCCCTCTCACGCCCTGCAACAACTGGCAAGCGGCGCCGGCGGATTTGATGCCAATGAAGGTGGCGCGCTGGCAACAGAAGGTCTGCTTTTTGGTGGAGGGGTGAAATTCATTGATGCCCCGCCGTTGATTCCTGGAGCCGCGTTCACAGTTCTGGTTGAATGCGTAGAATCTGTGCTTCGTGTTCAGGTCGACGGGAAGTTAGCAGTCCAGGTAAGGATTGGGACCGCAGCTCTTGGGCGGATCGCATTGCGCCCGCACCGTGGCAGGATTCGAGTGCACAAGTGGCAAATGGGAGGAGACCTCATCTCCTTGTCACCGCCACCAGGGGAGCTATCCGTGAGGCAGGCTAATGTTCCTCTTCTTCTCAATCGCCGCTACAACGTTGTGCTCCATTTTGTTATCAGTGGACCTGGCGTTCTCGAGGGAATACAACTGCAGACAGACAGCGCGTTTTGTTATTTGCAGCTGGCGCGTTCCATCAATGTGAACTGCGACAGACCATGTGAGGATTTGATGAAGGACTTCATCGGGTTAAGTCAACAGAACACGAGCCAATCTGAGGGAGTGCAAGAGTTCCGGTGCAGCCCCATCACACTAGGGCCCGGTCTGCACGGGTTTTCGTTGGTAGGCGGCATGGGGACATCGACTAGCATGGACAGCACAGTGGGGTGCTCGTTGCTCTCTGCATACTTTAATCGACAAATGGTCGACGTGCCCGTCGAGCGTGCGGATGTCATCCCACGAGGTCTACGTCCAGCCATGCGCTTACGCCACTCTGGCGATGATGGTTCTAACGGCTACCGGATCCCAGGACTTGTTCGAACTCAAAGCGGTGTTTTGGTGGCTTGCTACGACATTCGCCGTGAGAGCAACCGTGATCTTCAGGGTGATATTGACATTGGAATCTCTCGCTCAGTTGATGGTGGCAGAAGTTGGGAACCAATGCGAATTGCGTTGACGATGGGTGAATGGGGCGGACTTGGAAAACGCTACAATGGAGTATCTGATGCTTGTCTCGTCGCAGATGACATGACTGGCCGAGTCTTTGTTTTTGGCTGTTGGATGCATGGCTTGCGAAACAGTAGTGGTGGTTTCCGTGCAGACCTCCGTCCAAACAGCGAGGATTGGGCACACCAGTGGCACAAGGGACGTGTCGGTTCTGGGCCTGGGATTGAACCGCAGGAGACCGCTCAGTTCCTCATGAGCTTCAGCAATGATGATGGTGCCACTTGGTGCTCGCCGATCAACTTGACGAAGAAGTTGAAAGATCCACAGTGGTACTTGCTGGCGCCAGCCCCAGGCTGCGGCATCACAACAAAAACTGGCAAGCTCGTTGTGCCAGTGCAGGGTCGTGACGTCAACGAGCAGCCTTTTTCCACGATCATGACTTCCAGTGATCACGGCGAGACATGGATACTTGCTCCTACGTTCGCACGCACTGGGACCAATGAGTGCGCAGTCGCCGAGCTTTCTGATGGCCGCCTCATATTGAACATGAAGAACTGTACAACGAGGGACAGGCGATTAGTCTCGGTGACCGCCGATTCCGGCAACAGCTGGATTGTGCATCAGTCCGATGGCACGCTTCCTGAGCCATCGTGTATGGCAAGTCTACTACGCGTTGAGCGTACAAACGGTTCGAGCGTGCTCTTGTTTGCAAATCCAGCTTGCACACATAGTCGAAAGCATTTGACCATCAAGGCGAGTGTGGACGACGGTGTAACATGGCCTCAGAGGTATTGGGTTGAGCTTGATGACACAAAAGGCGCCTATTCTTGCATGGCCCGTGCTGGTGCCGACTGTACTGGCATACTGTACGAATCTTCTCAGGGCTTGTTGGTGTTTCAGCGCATCCATGACACAGATTTGGGTATCCATGTCTAGAGCAGTGCTCGTGCTCGATGCTCCTCGTCGGCGTTCTCCTCCTCTTCCCTCGTAGAAATGAACGATCCGCCTCATCCTCCTGCTCATCCTCCTGGTGCGAGGCACAGGCGAAGCAGCGACGAAGCGATTGCGCTCTGTGGAGTTGCCGCGGAATTGCTCGGCGCAAGCTGCATAGGTGATTGCGTTTTGGTGCTGAAGCAGCTGCGTAGCGGACACAGCGTCCTTACTGAGCGGCTCATCGATAGATGGGTGGAGAGGGCGGGAGGAGGGGGCAGGGGGGGGGGACAGGGAGGCAGGGTGTGTAGGGAGGGGGAGGAGGTGGGAGGAGGTGGGAGGAGGAGGAGGGAGGAGGAGGAGGAGGAGGAGGAGGAGAGAGGAGAGAGAAGGGAGGAGGAGGAGGAGGAGGAGAGGAGGGAGGAGGAGGATGGGGGGAAAGGGGGAAAGGAGGAGAGGGTGGGGGCGGAAAGTGTGAGACGCTGCTGGGATTCACGGGAACCCGCTGGCGAAAACTGCAGGGCTCTCGGGCATGGCGCAGGGCCCCCCTTTTGCTCTTCTTCCCTCCTCTCGCTCCCGCTGGCAGGCAGGCAGTGCCGCTGAGGCTCTGTTGCGCAACACTCTGGAAGCAGGGCTACCTCGACACTCGGGGATTGGAGGCCGAAGCTCGCAACAGTCTCCCCCCTCTGTGAGTGTGAGTAGAGGTGGCCGGGGGGGGGGGGGGGGCACTGCTGGAGTCCTGCTCCCTCCATCGCCCTCCCTCCTTCGTCCTCCTCCTGCTCCTGCTCCTGCCCTGCTCCTCTCCTGCTCCTCCTCTCTCCTCCTCCTCCTATCCTCGCTTTCTCCTCCTTCTCCTCCTCCTCCTCCTCCTCCTCCTCCTCCTCCTATTCCTCCTCCTCCTCCTCCTCCTCCTCGTGAGGTGAGGCTGCGCCATGCTGGTCCACACCGCCCTGCCCAGGATCAGAGCATGTGCCGCCAGACGTAGCCACAAGGGCAAGTGCCGCTGCACCGTTCCGGCGCGGCCGTCTCCCTCGCTCTCCTCTCCCCCCTCCCGTTCGGGGGACCGTCCGCCGACCACCTCGCCAGCCCTGGCTGGGCCGATCCTGGGCCCAGGACCGATGAGGTGGCCAGTGAGCGCCCCCCGAGTCTGCCCCCCTCCCCGCCCGCTCGGCAGGGGAAGCATGCTGGCCGCTTCCTGCGCGCCTGCCTTGCGCGTGCGTGTGCCAGGCGCGCCCACGGGGCGCCCGAGGTTGGGCGACGAGGAGGCGGGGAGCAAAGGGAGGAGACCTCCGCGGCGAGGGCCTGGCTGGCGAGGGCCCGGCTGCCTCTCCCAGCACCCCCGTGGGCACGCCTGCCTCGGGTGCCAGAGGCCGCCCGAGGCTTCTCGGCGCCGGAGACCTCCTCACGCGCTCCTCCTCCGCGGCCGCCCCCTTCTCGCCCTGGCTCGGCCACCAGAGCGCATTGTGCGCTCGCCGCCTCCGCCTTTCCGAGAAGGCGCACGGCGTGCGACCGAACGATCTGCTCCTCCTGATCGTTGGGGGCGGCTCGCCAGCGTCCTGCCTCCGCGACCTCCGCGCTGCGGCGGCGGCCACAGTTGGAGCCTCACCCGGCGGGCAGCGGTGGCTTCAAGTGGCGCGACGCGCGCTGCCGGTGCGCTCTGTCGGGCACAGGCGGCGCAAACCGCTCGCGACCCTCGCGCCTCTTGCCTCGAGCTGGCTGGAACGCGGGGCGGGGGGAGGGGGGCCCTCCACGCCCTGGCCGGGCACATCGGGGGTCGGGGATCCTCCCAATCCTCCCGATCCTCCTCCTCCTTCCCCCTCCTCCTCCTTCCCCCTCCTCCTCCTCCTGCTCCTCCTCCTCCTCCTCCTCCTCCTCCTCCTTCCTCCCCCCAACGGCCTGGGGGCACCCGAGGGGGATTTCCACCCTCACACATGGGGACCCCCGGGCAGGATGGTCTGGGCTCCCGCCTCAAGCACCGCCTGAGTCTGGCCTCTTCGAGGCTGGGCCCAGTGGCACTCCTTGCGCACATTCACATCGCGGCGCAGCTCACTCATGGCGCCCATGGCACAGAACTCTCTGGCCAGGCTGCATTCCCGAATTGACGGACAACCTTATCAGTTCATGAAGCGAGGGGGCGAACGCGACTTCAGCAGGCAGGGGCGGCCAGGCAGGAGGGAAGGAAAGACGGGAGGCTGCGCGGCGGTGGGGGGCGGTCGTTGCGTCGTCGTTGTGGCGGTCGTTGTGGTGGTGGTAGTGGTCGTCGTGATGATGACCGTGTCCGGTCGTTGTGGCCATGGCGGTTGTCGTGCATGTACTGGCCGTGTTGGTGGTCGTAGCAGTCGTGGTATTGGGTGCATCAAGGTGGTGGTCGTAAAGGTGGCCGTGTCCCGTCGTACGGTGGTCGTGGTAATTGTGGGTGGTGGTCGTGGTGGTCGTGCTTATGGTGGCCGCGGTGGTCGTCGCGCTGGTGGTCGGGGCTGCTGGCCTAGCGCCCGAAGGCGCTCAGCAGCATCTCACCATTGTGCCTTTGGAGGGTTCTGCTGATTTTCCGCCAGAACCGCCCAGCAGCTCGGAACGTTCGCCGTCGTCCAAGCCCGTACCGCAGCTGCGGACGAAGCTGGCTGCTTCGTCGCTGGGCCGGCCCGCCGTCTCGAAGCCCCCTTTCTTGGGGTAGCGCCCCCTTTCTGGGGGGTAGCGCTCTTGTCCTCCCCCTCCTCCTCCTCCCCCTCCTCCTCCCCCTTGTCCTCCCCTCCTGGGGGTAGCGCTCTCGTCCCCGTGGGGGACCAGTTCGCCCCCTTTTCTGGGGGTAGCGCTCTCGCTTCTCGTCCACCGCCTGGGCGGCCGCCAGGCCATCCTTGTCGGCGCGGGCACCCCTGCGTAGAGCGCAGGTTGAGTGTACGCAGCCGACGTACCAGTCGACGTAGACAGGCCAGCCACAATTGGGGGAGCTGTGGTCCTTACCCCCCTGGGGGACCCATCGATTTCGACACCCCTCTCGAGAGATCGTCGATGCGATGGGTTCCCCCGGTTTCATCTATAGTCCCTCCGCAGGTTGGCGCGGAGGTGTTTCGTGACGCATCCGCGGGTGAAGGTCTGCAGTAGAGTGAAGGCGCTGCCGACCTGGATTCCAGCCTGCCGCAGCTCATGCAGGCGGGCGGCGAACGCCGCGGTCTTCGCCACGGGTGTTGCTCCGTCCAGGCCGGCGTGGACGTTCACACTTTCTTCATCCTGTTGGAGACAGGAGGCCATATTTCCTTAGCAGGCGAGGTGGTCAACCCAGCGAGTTTGGACGGTGGCAGTCAGATGGTTGCGCCCTCCCGCTGACCACGCCTGGGTCTTGGTCTGGTTGACTGCTAGACCGTCCCTCGTGATGAGACTGTCGGCCACGAGTCGCATGGGTTCGTGTGCGCACTCTCGCGAGACAAATACCATGATGTCGTCAAGGTAGCTGAACATTGGGCGAGAGGGCCTGGAGACAAGCGTAGAGCTCGTCGAGCGCGTCTGCAATGCCTAGTGCGATAAGCGCGGGTGAGAGCGGGTATCCTTGGTCCACGCTGCTGCTGGCTCGAACGTGGTGGGCGCCGTCTGCGGGGTCTTCCCACCAGTAGTGCGGGGTGGCCCCCGTGAGCCAGTGGTGGGTGCTGTGGAGCAGTCGGGGGGGCTCGCTGGCACACGATGTCCAGGACCTCGCCGCGCGGGATGCTGCTGAGGGCGTTGGAGCAGCTGAGCGCCAGGGGGACCCCCCGCGTGGGCAAGCCTCTCCCGCCGCGCGCCCGACGGCGTCTTGGTGGGGGCCGGCAGCCCCTGGGGTGTCCCCTCCGCGGGCGTCGCAGGCGGCTCGCGCAGCGAGGCGGCGGAGCACGGCACCGCGGGCGATCTGCCGGAGGGTGCGGTGGCGCTGGCGCCGGGCCGGGAGCTGGGCAACCCAGGCTCGCGCGCGGGGCCTCGGGGCGGAGCTCGCCGAGCAGGAGGGCGGCCGCGGCGACCCCGGTCACCGCCTCCCGAGCGGGGGTGTCGGCCAGCAGCGTGCGCCGGTGCTCAAGCCCGCCGCCGTTTGACCCGGGTCCTCAGCGGCGCGGGCTCTTCGCCAGGCTCTCGGCCAGCGCCGCGGCCAGCGCCGCGGCCAGCGCCGCGCGAGCGTCGTCGTCGAGCGGGGCGGGCGCTTGCAGGAGGTGCTGCGCTGGTCCCTCTGGGATGGGGCTCTGAGGGTCGGCGTGGACGCCAGGCCTGGCAGCCAGCGCGTCTGGGAGGAGGGCTCGCTGCTCACCACCCACCAAACCACCCCAACGCAACCCGAAGGCCCCAGTCTGCCCTCCATTCCCAGTGGGGGGGGGGCGTCGGGGAACATTGAAACAACACATGTGGAACCCCAACCCGAGATTTGGGTCCTTTGGTCAGGTTGGTGTGGTCTGGTAGGTGGCCAGCTGCATCGCCTTGCTGAGGAGGTGCTCCTCCAGCGGCGGCTCCACCGCGCGCGCGTCCTGCCTGGGCGCTGGGGCGGCGCCGCCTCTGGTCCGGCCTGTGGCGCGTGGCAGTCGTGGGCTCGCGGCAGAGCCCACCCTGGTCCCCCTGGTCGCGTCAGGATCCTCGTTGAGCCGCGATTGCTGTGCGCCCTCTGGCCTCCGCGGGTCTTCCCTGGCATGAAGAGGAGCATCATTCGGCCGAAAGACATAAGCACCTTTTCCGCCCGGGCCTGTGCAGCAGCATCGCCGGCCGTTTTGCGCAGCCACAAGCTGCTCGGCCACGCGCCCGCGGAGCTGTGCCTGGGCTGCACTCACGTGTGCCAGCACCTGTAGGATCGCGGGGGCGCAGTGTTCCAGGGCGTCGTAATCCACACAGTCCCGCCTCCCTCCCTTCCTCCCTTCCTCCCCTGAGAAGGGTCGGACGTCCCCCAGCCTTCTGAGAAGTTTTCGAAGCCTTCCCCGAAGACGCAGAATACCTTTCAGTCTGCGAGGGCATCCTCCTTCTCATTTCCCCCCCTCGCTCGCCGCCGGCTCTCCTGCCCTCCCCATCCCCTCCTCTCTCCACTCCCCTCTGCCTCCGCTCCATTCCTCTGCCCTCGCCTCCCCACTCCGCTGCCGTGGCCCCATCTCCCTGCGCGCTGCCGCCGAAGAGAAGGGAAGACGGAAGGAAGGAATGAAGGAAGGAAGGAATGAAGGAAGGAAGGACGGAAGGAAGGACGGAAGGAATGAAGGAATGAAGGAAGGAATGAAGGACGGAAGGAAGGGACGAAGAACATAAAGGAAGGAATGAAGGAAGGAATGAACGAAGGAAGGAAGGAGGAGGAGGAGGAGGAGGAGGAGAGGGATGAGAAGGAGGAGGAGGAGGAGAAGGAGGAGGAGGAGGAGAAGGAGGAGGAGGAGGAGGAGGAGGATCGGGTATAGCCAGGACCCCGGTTAAGGGGAGCCTGTTAGTGATTGGGCCCTGAAGACCAAATATGGACTGGAATCACTAAACCAGGTCTGCCGTAGCTGGTGTTTACCGGGCGACAGCAGTTCCGGTCAGTGGAATGGGGCGGGGGTGGCGTCCCCCGGTACACATCACAAAACCATGTCCCACTACACCCAGTCCTGCCAACGCCCGAGAGGAGGATGAGGAGGAGGAGGAGGAGGAGGAGGATGCTGCTGATGATGCTGATGATGATGATGATGATGATGATGATGATGATGATGATGATGATGATGATGATGATGACGATGATGATGATGGTGGTGGTGGTGGTGCTGCTGCTGCTGCTGATGATGATGATGATGATGATGATGATGATGATGATGATGATGATGATGATGATGATGATGATGATGATGAGAAGGAAAAGGAGGAGGAGGAGGAGGAGGAGGAGGAGGAGGAGGAGGAGGAGGAGGAGAAAGAGAAGAGGAGGAGGAGGAGGAGGAGGAGGAGGAGGAGGGAGAGGAGGACGAGAGAGGAGGAGGAGGAGGAGGAGGAGGAGGAGGAGGGGAGGATGAGGAGGAGGAGGAAGGAAGGGAGGAGGTGAGGAGGAGGAGGAGGAGGAGGAGGAGAGGAGGAGGCGGAGGAGGGGTGAGGAGGAGGAGAGGAGGAGGATGAGGAGGAGGAGGAGGAGGAGGAGGAGGAGGCAGGAGGAGAGAGGAGGAGGAGGAGGAGGCGCGGAGGAGGAGGAGGAGGAGGAGGAGGAGGAGGAGGAGGAGGAGAGGAGGAGAAGGAGGAGGAGGAGGGAGGAGGGAGGAGGAGGAGGGAGAGGAGGAGGAGGGAGAGGAGGAGGTGCGAGGAGGAGGAGGAGGAGGAGGAGGAGTGGAGGAGGAGGAGGGAGGACGAGGAGCCGACTGAGGAGAGGACGAGGACGAGGACGAGAGTAGAGGAGGAGGAGGAGAAGGCAGAGGAGGACGAGACCAGACGAGGACGAGGAGAAGGGGAGGGGGAGAGGAGGAGGGAGGAGGAGGAGGAGGAGGAGGAGGAGGAGGAGGAGACGAGGACGCAGGAAGAGGAGGAGGATGAGGAGGAGGAGGTGGAGGAGAGGAAGGGAGGAGGAGGGGGAGGAGGAGGAGGAGGAGGAGGAGGAGGAGGAGGAGGAGGAGAGAGGAGGATGGAGGAGGAGGAGGAGGAAGGAGGAGGAGGAGGAGGAGGAGACCGAGCGAGGGACGCAGGACCAGGACGAGGACGAGAACGAGGAGAGGAGAGGATGACGATGACGAGGACGAGGAGGGGAGGAGGAGGAGGAGGGAGGAGGAGGAGGAGGAGGAGGAGGAGGAGGAGGAGGAGGAGGAGGAGACGGAGGCGGAGGAGGAGAAGGAGGAGGGAGGCCCCTCCTGGGCCCCGCTCCTCTCCCCCTCTGAGCCCCGGCTCGCCTGGCGCCTTGGCCCGAGGCGCGGGTTCAGCGCTGCGTCGAGGCCGGGCGCGCCTGGCATCAAGTGAGGGAACGAGGGGAAGAGCGAGGAGGAGGAAGAGAGGATGAGGTGGAGGAGGAGGAGGTGGAGGAGGAGAAGGAGGAGGAGGAGGAGGAGCAGGAGAAGGAGAGGCGAAGGATGGGTGGAGGGGAGGAGGGAGGAGGAGGAGGAGGAGGAGGAGGGAGGAGGAGGAAGAGGAGCAGGAGGAGGAGGAGGAGGAGGAGGAGAGGAGGAGAGGAGGAGGAGAGGAGGAGGAGGAGGAGGAGGAGAGAGGAGGAGGGGGTTGGAGCAGGCGGAGGAGGAGGAGGAGGAGGAGGAGGAGGAGGAGGAGGAGGAGGAGGAAGAAGAAGAAAGAAGGCGGGGGAGGCGAGGAGAAGGAGCGTGCTGCGTGGGCTCCACGGCGGTATGCCCTGCCCGGAGCCGAGGGGGGCGGGCAGGGGGCCCAGCCCCAGAACCCGAACCACAGGGGCTCAGGACACTCGAAATGAATAGTAGGAACGAACCCAGATGTCCATATCGTCCACACAGTTTCTGGGTTTTTCCCCTAGGAGGAGGAAGCAGCAGGAGAGGTTGCAGGCGGAGGAGGAGGAGGAGGAGGGAGAAGGAAAGGAGGAGCAGGAGGAGGAGGAGGAGGAGGAGGAGGAGCAGCAGGGGGAGGAGCAGGAGCAGCCAGTAGGGAGGAGCGAGGAGGTGTTTGCCGGCTCCCGTTCAACAAGCTCCAGCCGCGGGCGAGACCTGGGCGTTGTATGAGGAAGAGGAGGAGGAGAAGGAGGAGGAGGAGAAGTAGGAGGAGGTGGAGGGGCGGGTGTGGGGAATTTGAGCAGAATGGGGGTTAGGGGGGACGTCTTGTGTTCTCGTCGGAGCATTACATCGCACGTGTAATCCAAGCAGCCAGTTGGAACCGCAAGACCATTGCCAGCTACTCCAGCGGGACGAGAGATGGGGAATGGGGATGGGGGGAGGAGAAGAAGAGGGTGAGGGAGGGAGGGAGGGAGATATGGAAGGAGGCCATGGTGGAAGTGAAAAAGTGGATGGAGGGATCGTGGGCTCGCCTTCCTCGGGAGAGCACTACATAAATCAAGAGGATCATAATGTGGATGTGGATGGGGATGATGATGACGTGCGTACCAGTATGGGCGACATGCATATTTGTATGGATATTAGTATGAGTATCGGCCCGACTTCGAGTATGAGTGGGAGTATTTGCGTGAGTGTGAGTACGACTGTGCGCATGGTTTGGGATATGATCATGAGCATCTGCATGCGTATATGGGTACGTATGAGTAGGAGTAGGAGTACGATTATGAGAACGGGTACGGATAGGAGCATAAGCAGGAGTACGTATGCGTATCGGGAGGAGTATGCGTATGAGCATGCATATAAGTATGAGTATGAGTACGCGTATGCTGTTAACGTTGCCGCTGATGGTGATGACGAGAACCTTGAGGATGAGATGCGGATGAGGAAGAACATGATTATGAGGAGGAGTATACGTTCAGTGAGGGAAAACAAAAAGGAAGTCGGGAGGGAGGAGGGAGAGAGGGAGGGAGGATGCCGATAGGGGAGGGAGGAAGGGACGAGAAAAGGAGGAGGTCGGGAGGGAGGGCGGGAGGGAGGGCTGGAGGGAGGAAGAAGAGCTGTGCCCCACCCAGCGCTAAAGCCGGCGGCGCGAAGGAGGTCTGCCCAGATCCGAGCGGCGTGATGCGACCAGCGTCAGCACCGCGAGACGATGTGAAAGGCTGTCCTGTCAGTAGCTTTCCTCGCCGTCTTCGTCATCGTTTCTCGTCCTCCTGCTCATCCTCCTTCCCCTCCTCCTTCTCCTCCTCTTATCCTTTTCCTTCTCCTCCCCTTCCCTTCCTCTGGGTGACGTTCTGCCTCATCGTCCCTTCCTCTCTTCCGTGCGTGCTACCTCTGGAGCTGAGTTGATGATACGTTATGTTTGTGCGAGTGCCAATAAGACTAATAAGAAAAGACTAAGCAGCACGACGTAAGAAGACGACATCCTCCTCCCTCCTCCTCTTCCTCTTCCTCCTCCTCTCCTCCCCCTCCTCCTCCTTCTCCCCCTCCTCATCTCGTCCTCCTCCTCTCACTCCTCCTCTTCCTCCTCCTCCTGCTCCTACCTCATTCTCCTCCTCCTCCGCCCTCCTCTCCTCCGCTCCTCCATCCCCCTCCTCCTCCTCCTCCTCCTCCTCCCCTCCTCCTCCTGAACGAGAGCCTGTGAGTGGCTTGTCGCCCCGCGCCCGCCGCCCAGCGGCGTCCTAGGCTGCTAGATAAGGCTGGAGGGATCGACCTTTCACGGACGCTCGTTCCTCCCTCTCCCTCCATCACCGCTCCATCTGCTTGGACCCGCCCCGCGTGCACAGAAGCAGGAGGAAGTCGCGAGAAAAAGGGTGAGAAGATAGGGGCAAGAGCGGGGAGAAGGAGAGATGGAAAGTGAAAGAGAAAGAAAAAAGTATTAAAGAAGGAATAGAGTTAATGATAGTGACGGTCTTTGGAAAGAAGACTATAAGAGACTGAAAGAAGAGAAAGGGAAGACGACAAAAGACGAACGAAGAAGAAGGAGAAGTAATTACAGACATAAGAATAATAGTAAGAAGAATGACTCTGAAGCAAGAATAACAGATCCGTACATCACTCAGAATAAGCACATCCGACGAAGACCATAAGCAGACTACTTACGCAACATACGTCAGACGACTAAGCTTAAGGCCTCAGTACTACGAACATACTACTTCAGAGTCGGCATGATGCATGCTATGTGCGATCCAACAAGCCGTACATGCTCATTCGTAGAAAAGTACTCCGAAAAGAAGTCCCTCGTTGGCGAACGATTCCGACCCCCCTCCCCCAGCCTCCCTCCTCTTTCCTCCCTCCTCCCTCCTCTTTCCTCCTCCTCCTCTTCCTCCCCCTCCTCCTCCTCCTCCTCCTCCTCCTCCTCCTCCTCCGCCTCCTCATCCTCCTCTTCCTCCTCCTGCTCCCGAGGGAGGGGGAGGGAAACGGTCGACCAGAGGGAATCCTTTCTTGGCCCTTGCTGATCGGTAACAAGATACGGAGGAAGAAGGAGGAGGAGGAGGAGGAGGAGAACATGAAACTCCAGGAGGCTGCTGGAGCCAGTAGACTTTATGGCAACAAAGAATCCTCAGAAGGCCACGTGAGGTCCCAGGATGTTCCAGGAGGCCACCCTGCTGGGGCCAGGAGGCTCCAGGTGGCCCCGAGATGGCATCCCCTCCTGGACGATCCGACGGGAGGTTGGGAGCGAGGGGCCGGGTCATGATGGCGTCGTGAGAAGACACGACGGACTGTCTTTGGCAGTTTTCGGCCCCTGGGGGCCCTCGACAGGCCCTGGGACTGGCAAAATACGGCTTGGGATGAAAAACGGGCCATGCCCGAAGGCTCGGGATTTCCGAGCGGGGGCCGTATTGAAAAATCAGAGCATCGAGCATCAGATGTCCGTGGATGAAAGGGGGGAGACGAGAGGGATGAGGGAGGGAGGGAGGGAGGGAGGGAGGGAGGGAGGGATAGGGAGGGAACATTATGGAAAAGTAGGTGATTCGAGGCGAGAGATGTGGGGGGATGGAGGGAGGGAGCAAGGGAGTGAGGGGGGAGGGCGGAGGGAGGAGGGGATGTTGCTTTGGTTGTTATACGCGCGGAGGGTTTTTGTGATTTCTTGCCGACGGTTGTCGCTGCCTCTCCCGCGCCGCCGCTGCCTCCCGCGTTTTCCCGCCTCGTGTGGTGTAGTTTTTGGTGGGTCTGCGACTGCTTGCCCTTCACAACCCAAGGAGGAGGAGGAGGAGGAGTGCGAGAAGGAGGAGGAGGAGGAGGAGGAGGAGGAGGAGGAGGAGGAGGAAGATGACGAGGTGGAGGAGGCGGAGGAGGAGGAGGAGGAGGAGGAGGAGGAGGAGGAGGAGGAGTAAGAATATGAGGATGATGAGGAGGAGGGAGTTGGATCGGGCTTGCATATCGGGTATGTGATCCCGAGGGGCCTCCCTCCTTTTGGGTGTTTTCACGCTGGCCGTGGACACCTCCCGTGTTGGCGCGACGGGCGGGCGGATAGATCAATGGGACGGATGGATGGGTTCGGGCGACACGAATGGTGCACATGCGTCGAGAACTTGGCCACGCCAGTCCTACAGTAGGGGTCTTGAAGAAGGAACCCTTTTCGTTGGGGAGGGGCTCGGTGTTCCTTGATTGTTTCAAAATTTGCCTCGGGTTTTCCTGAGGTTTTCCATAGGAAATCGAGGTTGAACTTATGGGAAAAAGGGGCCTCGTTCCTTATTTAGGGTTCCTTAGGCCAACGCCCCGACTGTACGCCCAGGATCGGTACATACGGTCGGAAACGTCTGCTCAGCGTTTCGCGCTGCCGGTTCTGGCCAGCCTCGGCGCGACGCGTCAACCACGTCCAAGTGCCAGAGCGTCCACATGCCGAGGCTTTCCCAGCCTCCGGCCCCGCGCAGAGGAGCGACATGCCATCCGCTTGCAAGGCATAGCGTGTCGCCAGGGCCGCCGCCGCGACACGCTGAGCAAAAGTTCCGGACCATGCCTCCGTGGCCAAGCCAGGAAACCGTATGCGGCGATCCTGGTCCCGGGATCTTCCTTCTGGTTCGGATGAGCGGGCAGGTCGGGTACACGGATGGGTGGGCGCACCAGGCGGGTGGGAGGATGGACGGGTTGGCTGCGGCAGGCTGGCACGCACGCCTCGCCCTCGCCCTCTCGCCCTCGCCCTCGTCCCCGTCGCCGTGGGTCTTCGTCCTCGTCTTGGCCTTTGCCGCCGCCGCCGGCGCCGTCTGTTGCCGCCGCCGTTGCCGCCGCCGCCGTCGTCATCGTCGCCGCCGTCGCCGACGTCGTCCCAGGCGCGTGGGCCTCTTCGGGAGCGCCGTCAACGGCTTCGGCGCGGGCCTCGGGGAGGGGGGGGGGGCGGGCCGCCCGGAGCCCGCTGGGTTTCCCGGGCGCCAGCGGCTGCTTTTCCCCCCGGCGTCGATGGAGGAAGGGAGTCCCTGAGGGAGAGGGGTCCTCTGCTTCGGCATCCGGGGTCTCCCAAGCCCAAGGGGGCTTCCACTGAAGCGACTCGGGAGGAAGAGCTGGCTGGGGAATGCCCGAGGGCCCAGGAACCGTTTCCCTCAGACCACCAGTTCCTCGTTGTCTTCGTCGTCGTCCCTCCTCCTCCTCACTTCCACTCCACCTCTCCTCCTCCTCCTCCTCCCTCTCCTTCCTCCCCCTCCCTCCTCCTCCTCCTCCCCCTCCTCCTCATACTCCCCCCACCCCCTCTCCCCCCCCATGCCCTCCCTCCTCATCCCCTCTCCTCTCCTCCTCCTCTCCCTCCTTCCTCTCCTCATCCTCTTCCTCCCTTCCATCCTGCCTTTTCGGCCCTGCCTCCTCACTCCTGCCTCCTCAGTCCTGTCTCCTCCATTATTTGCGCTCTTCTGTCCTCCCCCGCCATCCTTCCTCCGCCCTCTGTCCCCTCCCTCCCTCCGCAGGCCCTGCGCCGCACAAGGCCCAACTGGCAGTCTCCATTCTCGGCCCTCCTGTCTCCTCCTCCCTATTCAGTCTCCTCCTCGTCCTTGTCCTCCTCTTCTTCCTCGTCCTCGTCGTCCTTGTCCTCCTTGTTGCTGTCGTCGTCCTCCTCCTGCTCCTCCTTCTGGGATCTGGGACAGAAGCAGTAGGTCGCTAACGAACACAGGCTGACTTCCCTGTATTCCTCCACCTCCCTCGTTCGGTCGGTCGAGGCACGCCCATGGCACGGGGAATCAACAGAGGCAGGGGGTAGCAGAAACAACGGCTGCGGGCGGTATCCCTCCCATCCCCCAAGAGTTGTTCTGCCTCGAGAGGGCGCGCTCATTCTTCCCAGACCATTGAACCTACTACCGTTGCGCACGGTGAGCGCCAGTCGTTCACTCCTCCCTTCTCGCGAAGCTTTCCTACCCTCTGGAGTGGCGCACACGTGCTCCAGACTGTGCGCGTCGCTAGTGAGAGACAAAAACATACGACATACCACCTAATCCGCAAGCGAGAATAACCATTGCTACCCCCATTCTGCATCGTGCAGCCAGTGCCCACCCCTTCCCCAGTGCCCCCGACGACCACCGATCATGCCTCTACCCCAGACGTTCTTACCATCTTCCGTCCGTCTCCCTCCCTCCTCCCCGCTGTGGAGGAAGGCTCATGCCCGGGCCCCTGCCTGGGCCCGGCGACCAAAGGTCCTGTGGCTTCTCCATGCCCTCCCTCTCCTTCTGCCTGGGGCCACTGGGGTGTGTCTCCACCCCCACAGGGGGACCCGGAGGCATTGGAGTCATGCTCTGGGGTTCTGCTTCAAACACCGCCGCGCTCTCCTGGGGCACATCGCGTCGCGCATCACTCATGGCACACCTGGCGCAGAGGCTTCCCAGGCCAACCTGTGTTCCCAGATTGATATGAATCAATCCTTCCCCTCACTGCCTCCCTGCCTCCGTCCCTCCATCCTTCCCCAGAGATCCGATGTCGTGATTTTTCCACACGGTGTCCCCAGAAGTCCCGACCCATTCCCCAGGACCTGTTTTTCATCCAGAGTCGTTTTTTTGATGGTCCCAGGGCCCGGCGAGGGCCTCTAGACTCTAGAGGTGGAGAAAAGCGAAACAAAGCCGTCTTGTTGTTCACTACGGTGGATCTCTCAGTCTCCTCCCTGCATTATCTGCCTCCACATCCGAGGGCGCGCGGACCGCCTCCATGCCTGCGGCCACCACGGCCCTGCCTCCAGTCCCGTGCTCGGCTCCCCCCCTCCCTCCACCTGCAGCGGCAGGGGAAGTCGTGGGTGGAGGACAGCGTGCCAAGACAGTGCTCGTCATCGTCGTCGCCACATGCCGAGGCAACACCATTGTCCGCAGTCTTGGGTCCTGAGGGGGAGGAGGAGAAGAAGCAGCAGGAGGAGGAGGAGGAGGAGGATTTTTGGATTTCGCTTCGGTCGAAAGTTTGTCCAACTGCAAACTGTATGAGTCATGGCTGATGTCTCTGCTAGGGAGGCTCTCGAATCTTCCTTCCAGGTGTGACTCTGACCAGGGTGCGACTCTTTCGCACGACCGGCAAGCCGTTTCAAACGAAAGGGCTTCGAGTACACAAGGAAGGGCTTGTTTGTGTATACGGTTAACCTGCTAGCAGCTCCACGCCAGGCAAACGCAGCCGCAGCAAAATTGTGAAGCAGGTTTCCAAACGGACCGGTCAGGATCTCTGACGCGAAGGGCTAAGACAACAACTATAGGAGAAGAAGGAAGACCGAGAGGAGGAAAGGAAGAGACGGAAAGGTGGGGAGAGAGTTGCTTTCGAAACCCGTTAAAACAAACTGCTCAGCGGAAGCAGTTCGTCCAGCACCTTAGCCTCTCCTTTAGAGGGGCTGGGGTGCTTTCTTTGGAACATCCTGTCCCAGTTGGACTTGTCATGAGGGCTGGTGAACCTCTCTTTGCAAGGACCTGTTAGCCCTACAACTCGCCGGCCCTGGCAAAGACAGCCGCAAGAGGACGAAAATAACTATGGTTTGGTCCTCGTTGTAACTGGCTAGATAGATTCTGTGTTTGCGCGGGTTGGCAGCGATCGCGCTGAAAGCAGCGTTATACCCCAACACATTGCGATTTGAGGCGGGTACTCTGCCCCGCATCTGGTGCAACAGACGTGGTACGCCCACATGTCACTATTCATCCATTTCCAGTTGTGGCTCTTGGCCTGTCCTGGTAGGGCAGAGGGGAGGAGCGCAGGATGGTACTGCACGCGCGCTCGCGCTACTTGCGCCTGCTGCAGACTGCCCAGCCCTTCCCATGCACTGGCCAGGAGTAGGGCGGGCAGGAAGGAAGTCGCCGATGAGCTCAGCCACGAAACTAGCCCTCCCTATCTTGGAAGGCTCCCCGCTGCCTGCTCTCGTGGAGCTCTTTTTCCCCGTTGGGGCAAGAGCTGGCAGAGGAGAAAGAGGGAGGAGGAGGAGGAGGAGGAGGAGGAGGAGGAGGAGGAGGAGGAGGAGGAGGAGGATGAGGAGGAGGAGGAGGAGGAGGGAGGAGGAGGAGGAGGAGGAGGAGGGAGGAGGAGGAGAGGAGGAGGAGGAGGAGGAGGAGGAGGAGGAGGAGGAGGAGGAGGAGGAGGAGGAGGAGGAGGAGGAGGAGGAGGAGGAGGAGGAGGAGGAGGAGGAGGAGGAGGAGGAGGAGGAGGAGGAGTAGGAGGAGGGGGAGGAGGAGGAGGAGGAGGAAGGCCAGAGTCAACCCAGGATGCAGTAACAGTGCTGCAATGATACCCTCTCGTGCCAAGTGCCTTCATTCGTCCCTGCACTTATTCCTCTCCACTGCGGTAAGTCCCCCATGGAAGACGAGCGTCCCTTAGCATGCCATTCGGGCGAGACCTCGTTTCGTAAAGGATCCACCCTCCATCCATCGCGCTACGCATGAGAAATACCAAGAGGGATTGCCATGAAATCCAAGGCAGTGTCCAGCGGGCGGCCCGTTTTGGAAAGAAGGCGTCTTTTATCCGTGCAAGCGTTCCCCAGTTTCAAGACCTGGTCATACAGTTCATCGAACTCCCAGGTCGGAGTCCCATTTTGAACACGTATCGCTCTCCATCGGTGCAACCGCTGGATCTTCGTAAGGCGAGCGCGCGCGGCGCGCCAAGGCCAGAACCCCATTTTGAAGAGGAGCCGCCCACAATCCGTGCAGCCGTTGGAGGTCTCAAGCTTCACGAGCGTAAGCAGTGAGGAAGCCTCAAGCGAAACGCCAGGCCCGCCCGACCTGGTTGTGCGCCAACGAGGAGTTACGCTCAGGAGCGTTTGCTTAGAGTGTCGCGCCGCCAGTTCCTCACGGTAATCAGAAGGATCGGGGATCGAGGAACCAGGATCGAGGAAGGAGGCTCGAGGATCGAGGATCGGCGATCGGGGACCGGGGATCGGGGATCGGGGATCGGGGATCGAGGATCGAGGATAGAGGAGGATCGAAGTGGACAGAGGAGGGAATCTCCTGGGCTTGGCGTTCGCGCGGCGAGGTACCGAAGCCTCCGACCTGGACGCGACCTGCTTCGAGGTTGCGCCGCCGCTCCCTGCCGGGTTCCACCCCTTGCTCCTGAGAGGGAAGAGGGCCCAGGAGGCTGTCAGCTCAAGGGGCGCGCAACTAAGCAGAACATTCTGGGGCAGCGTGAGATGTTCGGCCACGGCCAAGACAGCCAGGAGGAAGAAGGAGGGAGGGAGGACAGAGGAGGGAGGCAAGTTTGGTGTGCTCGCCCCATGTCTGCTATCCTACGCCTCCCGCCCATCCCTTCCCCACTGCGCTGAAATTTTTGTTTATCCGCAGACTGGGGTGTCCTGGATGGTCTTGATTCCCCGCAGGACATGGGGGCGGGAGCTTTGTACAGGGGGGGGCGGGAGTTTTGTAGATTGGACCAGGAGGTGGCAGATGAGCATGGGGATGAAATAGAGGAAGAGCAGGAAGAAGAAAAAGAAGGAGGCGCAGCAACAGGAGCGGGATGCGAAGTAGGAGCAGGAGGGCCAGGGGAGGGGGAGGGAACAGCAGAAAGTGGACGACGACGACGACGAGAGACGAGTCGGACACAGAAGTGCTGCCCGCGCTGGGGCGAAAACGCAAATCTGAACGACGGGGGGCGAGCTGCCGATCGCTGCAGCGGGCACAACGTATTTGAACAACCGAGACCGTTTTGGCGGGGAAAAGCCGCCGTGATGGTGTCACATCGTAGAGAGGTGGCGGGGAGGAGGGAGGGAGGTTGGGCAAGGTAGGCAGTGGCCTGAAGGCGCGGCCCCCCGCCGCAACCACAGTGGAAACCGTCCAGAGACTCGGAGCCGCACCGGGGCCTCCGGCGGGTGCGGCATATCCACCCAGCGTGCGCCGCCCCTTGAGAATGGGAGCCCGCGCGCTCACCTCCTACCGGGACCGCCCCTCAGACGGAGCATGTCCCACCTAGCACGTCACGCAAACGGCGGCTCCCTCCTCCCCCTCCTCCCCCGCCCCCTGAGGCCCTGCTCCTCCTCCTGCTCTGCCTCCTCCTCCTCCTCCTCCTCCTCCTCCTCCTCCTCCTGCTCCCGCTCTTCCTTTCCTCCGCCTTCCCCCTCCCCCTGCCTCTTCTTTCCTGCTCCTTCTCCGCCTTCACCGCTCCAAGGCTTCAAGGCTTCAAGGCTGCGGGCTTATCTGCGCCTTTGCTGGGGTCCTCCTCCTGCTTTTCCTCCTGCTGCTCCTCCTCCTCCTCCTCTTCCTCCTGCTCCTGCTCCTCGTCCTGTTCCTCATCCTGCTCCTCCTCCTCCTCCTCCTTCTCCTCCTCCCGCTTCTCCTCCTGTTCCTGCTCCTCCTCCTCCTGCTCCCCCTGCTCCTCCTGCTCTTCTTCCCCCTGCTCCTCCTGCTCCTCCTGCTTCTCCTCCTCTTCCTCCTCCTCCTCCTCCTCCTTCTCCTCCCTCTCCTCCTCCTCCTCCTCCTCCTCCTGCTTCTTCTCCTGCTCCTCCTTCTCCTCCGCTCCTCTGCTCCTCCTGCTCCCTCCTCTCCTCCCTCCCTCCTCCTCCTCCTCCTCCTCCTCCTCCTCCTCCTCCTCTTCATTCTCCTCCTCCTCCTCCTGCTTCTCCCCCTCCTCCTTTACCCGCCGTCCGCGCTGCCCTCGCCAGGCCGAGGCGGGGGACGAGGACAACCGCGCCAGCCAGACTGGCGCGCGCCCCTCCCCCCCCCCTCCCTGCCGCGGCGATCGGGGGTATCGGCGCCGCGGGGTCACTTCCCCGGTCTGCGGGGCCCTCGGGGGGCGGAAGGGAGGAGGGGGACAGGGGGATGGGCAAGCTAGGTGCGCTCGCGTCATGTCTGACGTCCGACCCCTCCCTCCCATCCCTTGCCATGGCGTAGATACTTGTTCTGTTCGCGCAGTCGGATGTCGCAGCATGGCAGAGCATGGCACGGCACAGCATGGTGTTGAAGATCAACGCGTAGCATTATATAGCATGGCGTGGCGACGCCCCAGAGTGGGGGGGGCTTCTGCGGCCCAAAAATCAAAGAATCGACTCCGAATGTGTAATCACTTCCGATGCTTTTTTTCGGGGCGGGGGGCATTTTCTAGATTTTGGGCCTATCTGGAAGGACAGAAAACCATGCCGCGGCATGGCACTGGAAATAATGACGCCAGCGCTGCAGCAGGAGCACGATGTGGAACGAGCGGAAGCGCGGAAATGAGGCCGGCGCTGCAGCGGGAACACGATGCGGAACGAGCAGAAGCTCGAAAATGAGGCCAGCGCTGCAGCGGGAGCACGATTCGGAACGAGCGGAAGCCCGAAAATGAGGCCAGCGCTTCAGCGGGAGCACCATTTTCAAAAAAGCCAAGCGAAAACCAAACTCCTGGGAATCTTGTATGTAAGAGCCAGGCATTTCCCGGACGTACTCAGGGGAGAGAGGAGAGAGTAGTATTCATATTGTGTAATTGTGGAAGAGGGGGAGGAGGAGGAGGAAGGGGGGAGGAGAAACGGGGGAGGAGGAAGTGGGAGGAGGAGGACGAAGGAGGGGAGGAAGACGCTGGAGGGTGATGCTGACGCTGATGCTGATGCTGCTGCTGCTCAGGAGGAGGAGGAGGAGGAGGAGGAGGAGGAGGAGGAAATCGATGATCGAGGAGAAGGAGAGCCAGGAGGAGAAGGAGGAGGAGGACGGTGATGACTTTCACGAGGGGCTCGCGGCACTCTCTCTCCCCACCGAGGAGGCCCCCTGGAGCACTTCCCCGAGCCAGCCGCGCCTGCGTCCATACATCCAGATGCCGTGCCTCTTGCTGCCCCCCTCCGGAAGAAGAGCGTTTCGCACGGGCTTTGGCAGCGAATTGTCGGTTGGGGGGGTCCTCTTCATCTTCGGCTTCTTCTTCTCCTCTTCCCGCCCCTCCTCCTCGACGTCTCCCCTCCTCTTCCTCTTCTTCATGTTATTCTTCTTACTCGTATTAGTTTTTCGCGTATTGCAGTGTTCCACACGAGTTTGTATTGCAGCTCGCTTGTATGGCCGTCCACCGTATGTGGCTACCTCTGCTCAAGCCTTTTTCGTGCGCGAGCCCTCACCGGCCCCGCGACGAACAGGACTGGTGCATGGTCGTCGGCCAGGAGGCCCAGGCAGCGATCCTCGGTGCGGCGAGCACGGGCAAGGCCTGGCTGGACCGCCGCCCCGCTTGCCCACCCCTGCCAGGGAGCTCGGCGCGGGCGCTGAGCTGCCGCTCGGTGCCTCACTCGACTGGCGCCCCTGGCTCCGCTGGCCCTGTCCTGCCCGCAGGATACCTGCGCCGCTCCCGCGCGTCCGCCTAGCGAGGCGCTGGGGCACGAGGAAGCGATGCCTTGCCCCTCGCCCGCCCGCGGGGACGCGGTCGTCGACGGCCGCGTGTATGCTTGGCAGCCGCTGAGGGCCGTGGTGCTGATCGTGGTGGTGGCCATGTATGTGGAGACACTCGAGGGGGGAAAGGCCGACGAGAGTGCGGAGGAGTGGGTCCGTCAGGCGGTCCACAGCCGCCTTCCTGCTGGTTTCCAGGACGCCGTGTACTTTTCCCAGCGTGGTGAGATCGACGTAGCCCTCTTTGAGAAGCTCGTGAAGAAGGGTGCCTGCATGGCGTTCAAGGGCGCCAAGCAGCACGGCGAGGCCCCTGTATCCATGACCGTGACCCGGGCGCCCGGCGGGAGGAAGGTCCCGATCGTGGACGTCGTAGGCGTGGGGTTCGTTCAGCCTGCGCTCCGAGACGGAACCCCTGTCGCTGGAGAGTCGGGTGGAGGCGAGGTGGCAGGGACTGCTACTCCCGAGACCGACGTGTGGTGCGGGGTTGAAGAGGGTAACTCGTTGGGCTACGACGTGGGGCGAGAGGTGAGGGCCGTGGCGGTCTGCATCGGATGCATGGGCGTCCATTCGCCCGACGGCAAGAGCGCGGTGTTCGTGGAGCTCCGTGACGAGGACGAGGCTGATTTCGTGAAGGGAGTTGCACCGCGTCCTCGGCCCAAGGAGGCCCTAGCGGAGGACGCGCACACGCTGGCCATCAAGTTCAACCCGCCAGGCCACTTGTGTGACTGGCGAGGTATGGGGGACAGCTGCCAACAGGAGGGGTTTGAGGACTTCCCTGGGAGCGGCCCCTGGAGCATGAGCCCAGGCCTACACTTCTTACGGTGGCGCCACACTCCTTTGGACCATCATTCGATGTTCCGCAGTACGTGCCCTACGACGCCGGAACAGTGGGGTGTGGCCGAGCATGAGACTTGGTTGCCTATCATCGAGCTTGCGGCGCAAGACGACCTATTGGATGTGACGAACCGGGCGTGCATAGAGGCAGGAGTTCGTGGGGTGCAGATTATCGAGTGGGCCTACCATGATAAGATCAGGAAGACCGACGCAGGTTCGACCTCGAGGCTATCCATCGGGAAGGCCATGGCTTTCTCGGGCCTCAGCCGTGGGAGGGGTCCCGTGATAGTGGTGCCCACTCTCTTTGAGCACGTGAAGTTGCAAGCAGTAAAAGACGCCGCCATCATGAAGAATATCAGGAAGACCAAGGAGGACAAGGAGATGAGAGGGAAGGATAACAAGGGCAACAACAAGGATGAGAAGAAGGGGTGAGATCCCCCGGGGAGGAGGGGAGCCAGCAATGCCCTCCTGCCCCGACGCTACCTCCTGGCCTGCATCGTACCGTACCTGCTGAAGGTTTAATTCATAGACACCCTCCTGGGCTTGGGCCTCCCGGTTCTGATCGACCTCGTCGGCGGCTGCAAGCGGACGGCCCTCGCCATCGGGACATTTTTCCTCTTCCTTATCTCGCCCAGGGCAGTGCTGATTTGGACGCGCCGTTCTACTCAGCGGCCACTGGCAACGACCGTTTTCAGGCTCCCTGTCGGAGCGTGAGGCGTCGCATTTTGAGGCGCCAGGCCGTCGCCAGTTTGGCCAACCAGGCGATCTACACCCTCAACGACTTGGCAGGCGGCGAGCGGGGGTCTTCCGTCTCACAGCCTGGCGAGGGACGGGCCCCGCACGTGGTAGTGCAGCGACGTGTATATGCGGCCGCCGCGGCGATGGGCCCGCCACCAGCTCTTTCGCCCTCGGGAGCCCTGCAGGAGCTCCGGGGGTGCACGGTGTACGAGGACGTCCAGTCCACCGTGGTGCCCTTCGACGACATGAAGGCCTCCCTGCCGATGAGCGGCAATCGTCCCGTCCCTTTGGCAGAACTTTTTGGGGCCGGTGGTCAGGCTGAAGTCGACGGGTTTCTTGATGCTCATCTTCTCGAACCAGAAGCAGCCTCCCTCAACCTCAAGGGGGCCCCCTCGGGAAACCTACGTGGACGAGGTGCTTCGTAACTCTCCGCATGATTACCAGCGGCTGGTCAAGAGGCTCGAGAGAGCCAGGATGATTGACTACGCCATCCAGCCGAAGGAGTTTTGTTCGCTTTTCTTCGTGGGAAAGAAGAATGGGAGCCAGCGGCTTGTCGTGGACTGCCGCCGGTCCAACTGCTGGTTCTCGGCCGCCGACCCCGTCGAGCTCAGCGCGGGCGCTGGCCTCGGGAACCTTGAGGCGCCGTGCGGGGCGCGGCTCTACGTGGGGCACGTGGACATCAAGAATGCCTTCTACCACTTCGAGCTGCCGGAGCGCGTGCGCGACCTGTTCGCGCTGCCGTCGGTTCCGGCCTGGATGGCCGGCCTTGCTGAGGTGGACGGCGTGAGAGTGGGCCCGGGCGCCCCTGTGTATCCTCGGCTCCGAGTGCTTCCCATGGGTTGGTCACGCGCACTGTGGGTTTGTCAGACTTTGCATCGCCGCGTCATTGGCGACATTCCAGGCCTCGAATCCACTTCTTTTCTACACGACCGAGGGCCAGCGCCTGCGACCACCCCTGCGTGCCACACCGTCTACGTTGACAATTTTCTGGCGCTGGGCACCTGCCGATCGACAGTCGAGCGGCCGGTACGTCAGGTCGATGAAGCTCTGAAGTCCCGGGGCCTTCCGACACACGAGGTTGCCACGAGCTCTCTGGAGGAGGAGGTCCTGGGGTGGGAAATCAACGGGCGACTGGGCTTCATTCGACCGCGGCCCGAGCGTGCCTGGCGCATACGTCTTGCGCTGGACGGTTTGTTAGAATCGAGGAAGGTGTCCGCCCGCGACATCGAGAAAGTTGTGGGGCACTGTACCTTCCTAGCCCTCCTCAGTCGCACATCGCTCTCCATCTTCCGGTCCGTCTACACCTTTATCGCTCGTCATCGTGACCACGGTACCGTGCCGCTCTGGGACTCGGTTCGCTGGGAGCTCGAGGCCTTCAGGAACGTCATTCCCTTGATTCGTCGTGATTTTGGGGCTCCGTGGAGTTCGAAGGTTATGGCTTCAGACGCTTCTTTCTGGGGCTACGGCGTCGTCTCGCGGGACCTCCCTCCAGACACAGTTCAACAACTGGGGCGTGTCAGTGAACGGTGGCGTTTCTCGGGTAAGGCTCAGGTAAGATCTCGTGAAGGGGTTCTGGGGCCTGACGGGGAGCTCGACACCGGCGACTGGGTGAAGAAGGTGGAGGAGGACAGTCGGGAGAGGGAGGACACCCTTTCGGATCTGCCGGAGGTCTTGAAGGAGAGGGGGTGGGCGGTGCTGATGAGCAAGAAATGGGAGGTCCCCATCCACAACATTGTTCAAGGAGAGGCTCGGGGCCTCACTGCTGCAGTTAAACATGTGTGCCGATCGCTGAAGAATTTCGGACGTCGCCACCTTCTTATGTTGGACTCCCTCACTTGCGTACTGGCTCTGTGCAAGGGACGGTCATCCGCCGTGGGCGTCTGCGCCGCTCTCCGATCCGTGGCCGCCCATGGCCTTGCCACGGGCGCGGTCTTCTCGGGCCGCTGGTTCCCCAGCGAGTGGAACCATGCTGACGGGCCATCGCGGGGGCTCGGCCACTCTGGATACGGAGGCGCCGCTGCTGGCAAGGTCGACGCCCGGAGCAACCGCTGTTCCGCGGGAGACAGCTGCAGCGCCGCG
>CAUYUJ010001580.1:30000-57500 GCA_963575745.1 Prorocentrum cordatum | reverse complement strand
CATGTCCCAGAGGCGCCCAAGCAGTGGGCCTGGCGGGATGGGGCAGAGAATGCAGCTCGGAGGGGCCCAGTGGCCGCGGGGCTGCCTTGCTTTGGAGTGCGCTTCTCTGCTTTGCCGCTCTGGCGCTTCCTCACCGTTCGCACTACGGCGCATCTTGGAACAGCATACCATGAACAGTGGGAAACCGACCCCAGCCCCCACAATTATTGATTTTGTATGCCAGTGTTCTGCAGTTGTGGCGAAGGTGCGTAAGTGTAGGCGCCCTACAAGCGAGGCCATTGCCGTACACTCGGTCTAACGTTCCTCACGTGGGGGGAGGGGTCGCTTTTCGTGCGTTCATATCACATGGTACCACCAGCCAGACTCTGTCTCCTTACCAGGGTCGTGGGTCCCTCGAGTTTTGGACCTGGGGCTTCCAGAGCGTGCCACGTGGCGTAGCAGACTCGAGCCGCGAACCTTGCCCGGCCACGGCAGGTTCGCAACGCGTTGATGCAGCGGCACCTCCGGCGCGGGCGGTCAAGGTTGAACGCCGCCAGTGGCGCCCAGAATCAGCCGACACCGACCGATCTCCGCAATCGCAAAGCCGCGATCGTCCTGGCTGGACGATCCACGCGGAGTCAGAAGCCAAGGCCGAACGACCCACACGCTGTCAGAAACCAACGCGCAGGTCATCACAACATTCACCGAAGACAACTGCATCAACATAAACTATTGTAGCAACAAGTATAGTTATGCATGTGCAGCTTGTTGTTCTTCTAGCCAGCCAGCCTGCAGCACTCGGCTGGCCTGCATCCCTTTGGGCCCGTTCCCGGAGACGTTCGTGGCCTGGTCGGCTCAAGCCAATCCGCGCGCTCGGCGGCGGCAAGATAGCCCTCGTCATCGCAGAGCTCTCCTGCTTCATGCGCACACGCAGGCGTCTGCGACGGAGGGGAAGAGGAGGAGGAGGAGGAGGAAGAGCAGGAGGAAGAGCAGGAGGAGGAGGAGGAGGAGGAGGAGGAGGATCAAGCAGAGGAGGAGGAGGAGGAGGAGGAGGAGGAGGAGGAGGAGGAGGAGGAGGAGGAGGAGGAGGATCAAGAAGAGGAGTAGGAGGAGGAGAAGCAGGAGGAGGAGGTGGAGGAGGACGGGGTGCCGGTGGCCGGGGAGCTCTGCGCCATCCCGTCGTCTTCCAAAGCCAGCACGATGTCTCTCCGCGGCGCCGCCGTGGCGACGCTCCTCCCGGAGGGGGGTCGCCGGCGCCTCCTCCTCTCGGGGGTCCCCGCCGCGGGGCCGGTGCGGCGTGCCCGCTGGAGCGGCGGGGCGAGGGCCGACGCTGCCGTGGGATTCGCTCGGAAGGGGAGGGATCCGAAGTGAGGGTCTTTCGGCGGCGAGCGATGCTGGGATGGCCGAGAGAGTTGTTGTAGCATGTAGCACATATAGTCAACAGAATAGACACATATATGTAAGATAATATGTTGTTAATGGCGACTTAACTCTATACATATACATACTTATTGGTCAACTTCGGTCACTTCCCCCCCCTATGGGGGGGGAAGTGCGAGGGAGAAGGCCTAATTACTCAGAAGGCGGCGGGACTTCTCCGACGCCCTCCCGCCTTCCGCGGAGCTTCCCGTGTCCTCGGGGGAGGCTTAGAAGAATGCTCCTCAGGAGGCCTGGGACTTCCGAGCCCTCTGAGAAAGCCCGCCCCTTCTCGCTTCCCCCCCGAGCTTGCCTCCGAATCTTCCTGGGGAACAAATGGTGGCAAAGGTAAAACCCTGTCAGAGGTCCGCGCGGATTTCTTGGATCGGCGCTGGCCTCCCCCTTCCCGATTATTGGCAGAACGATTGAAGAGTTTCGAGCAGCCCCTTCGGTAAATAAGTTCCTATCCTACCTAGCCCCGCCCACACCAGAATCGGGGAAGCGTACGACTCGACTTCGCCAGAACTCGGGGTTGCCCGATGCTTCTTGAACGGCGCATCCTGAGTTTTGACGGTCCAGTTTTCGCGGGATGCTTGCAGCGGGTGCTCGCGCCCAGCTTCTGACTGGGTCTCGTCATTTTCCGGACGGTCCCGCCAGCCCAACCCGAGTCTTTCGAAGCCGAGTCTTAAGCCTCCCCGGCAAAACTGCCGGCACTGAAGAACCAGGGCGCATGAGAACTGAGCTCCGTGTACATTCGAGACGCTGAAATAAGGAGCTTGTTTGTGGCATCCAGGCCCGCTCTGGCCAGACAAGCCCCTTCGCTTCTTCTGATGCGCTCCTTTTGGTAGCACGCTGGCTCTAGGTTCCCGTGCTGTCTACCGGCGGCGAGCGAGGGGGGAATCGACTACACGTAAGAGTGACCTTTCGCTAGAGTGACCCCGATCACCGATTGCGATGCGAAGTAGCGCCCTGCGCGCCTGAGTTTGGTCCCCCCGCGGCCCCCCAAAAGCCGCGCATCAAAGGTCACTCTTACCCAGGGTCACTCTTGCGTGTAGCCGAGGGGGTGAGAAGGTGGAGGCCTTCTCAGAAGGCGGCGGGGCTTCTTAGAAGGCCCCCCCCGGCTTTCCTGCGAGGTCTCCTGCCTCTCCGGGGAAGGCCCGGAACACTTCTCGGAAGGCCAGGGGGGACCCCCGAGCCTCCCGAGAAGGCCCCCCCCTTCTCGCTGCCCCCCCCCCCGGGGCTCGCCGCCGAGCCTACAGACCTCCGCCCGAGCCTGCTCCTGGCCGGAGGTGGCTCTCGGGCGGCGCCCCCCCCCCCCCGCCCAGAGATCGTTTGACGCCGGAAAATCATGTCCCCCCCACATAAGACAAAGTAGACGATGCAAAACAGCAAATCATGTCAAAAATCATGTTAGACACAAAATCATGTCAAAACGCATGCTTGCTAGAAATCATGCTAAAACGCATGCTCAACATTCGGTCAACGCGCACAACACAAACAAACACATGTTAACAGCCATGTACAGTGAAACATATAGCGAACACAATCGGGGAGACAAATCGCACCCGCCTGGAGGCCCGAAGAGGTCGGCGGATCCGTGTATTCTTTCAATATGTTCTGATGATCGCCTTTGCCATGGGAACCTGTGTAATTTCGCAGTCTGCGTCATCCCTTTGTCATAAGAGTATGCACAGCTTCAGAGTGTTAGCCCCTCGTCATCCGAGTTCTGTCATGCGGGACCGTTCTCGGACTGCTCCCTCTTCCTTCTCTCGCCCGTCCTGGATTCAGTATGGCTGGAGTGATTTGGGGACCAGTTCCTCAGTCGGCCCTGCGCGTCACTCCACTTGGCCGTTGCTTCAGCGGCGGACGCGCCATGGCGGAAGCGGGCACCGCTGCTCCAGCCGCAGCGGCCGCAGGCAGCCCTGCCACCAGCGAGCCCGTCGGTCGCCAGAGCGACGCGGCCATGGATCGGCAGCCGTCCCTTCAAGAGCTGCAGGACATGATTGCGAGGCAGCAGTCTGAGATCAAATCCTTGCGGGAGGCAGCGGGCCAGGCAGCGACCCTTGCGGACACGCATGAGGATAAGGCGGCTCCTGCTCCAACGCTCGAGTCGGCGGCGGTGCCCATCGCGCCCGACGGAGCCGGAGGGGATACCGTGGCCGACGAGAACAGCGACAAGGCTCCTGAGACAGTTGCAGCTCGAGATGATGAAGTTGATGCAGCACTGTGCTCACCCGTCCTGGAGCGCAAGAGCCCCGAGGTCATCGAGGTCGTGGACAGCGACCAGTCGGGCGCGGTGCACGGCGAGCCCATCGAGAAGATCTTGGACGAGGCCGTGGAGCATGACCACGAGTTGCTGGAGGCGCTGCAGGCGTCACAGAAGACGCAGGAGTCCGAGCAGATGGTGCGGCAGGAGTTGAACGACGTGTTGCAGGAGTCTCGGCAGCTGGCGATCAAGCAGGGCGTCGACGTCGACGGCATCATCTTGCCTGACCCGACCGCCGCTCCCTCGGGCATCCAACGTGAGGACGGGATGGGTTCAAACGGGAATGAAACAAGGTAGCAAGAAAAACAATCTGTGAAATCCACCGCGAAATCCATCGCGATGGATTTCGCGGTGGATTGACGGATCCTCGAACCTAAATTGCTCGAGCCAAAATTGCAACGTAAGGGGAGGGAGGGGAGGGGGAGGAACACGAGGATAAAGGAGGAGGAAGAGGAGGAGGAGGAGGAGGAGCAAGTTGAGGAAGGAGAGGAGGGGAGGAGGAACAGAGGGAGAGGGAGGATCAAGATGAGACAGATGATGGTGATGAGCCCCACGCACACGTTCGCGTTGACCCCAGGACGGAGGCGCGCGGACGGTCGACAGCTCGGCGGCGCCCCCTGTGTCGGAGCTGGAGAAGGCCCGAAGGAGGAGGATGAGGAGGAGGAGGAGGATGAGGAGGAGGAGGAGAGGGAGGAGGAGGAAGATGAGGAAGAGGAGGATAAGGCGGAGGAGGAGGAGGAGGAGATATATAGTGTGGAGGAGGAGGAGAAGGAGGAGGAGGAGGAGGAGGAGGAGGAGGAGAAGTAGGGCAGGAGAGGAGGAAGCGGAGGAGGTGGAGGAGGAGGATGGAGGAGCAGGATGGAGGTAAACAAAAACAACAACACCACCACCACCACCACCACCACCACCAACAACAACAACAACAACAACAACAACACCGCCACCAACAACAACAACGATAGGGCCTGGAGACGCCGAAGAAGCACTCGCGCAAGGCTGCGGAGACGATGCTCGACAGCGTGAAGGACTCCTCCTCCTCCTCCTCCGCCTCCTCCTCCTCCTCCTCATCATCATCATCATCAGCCTCCTCCTCCTCATCCTCATCCCCGCATCTTGGTCTCGAGCATCCCCTCGCCTCCTTCGCCTCGCCTACTTTCCCCTCCTCATCCTAGCTTCTCTTCCTCCTCCTCGCCCTCGCTCGCGTGTTCCTAGCTTCACTTCTCTCCTCATCATCCTCCATCTCCTCCTCCTCCCCTCTCGTCCTCCTCCTCCTCCGTTTCCTCCTCCTCCTCCTCGCAATCATGCTACTCCTCATCCTCGTCATCATCCTCCTCGTCCTCCTCACCCTTCTCATCTCCGTCCTCGTCCTCCTCGTCTGCCGCGCATCGCCGCTGTTCGCCACCATGCAGTCGTCGATCGGCGAGCCGTCTTTCGGCTTCAGCATTGGCGCGGTGGCGAGCGCGGCGAGCGCGGCGATGCACGACGAGGACACGCCGCGGGAGGAGAAGGTGCTCTTCGGCGCGTGGCTCGCTTACATCGAGAAGGCCAGCGGCAGAGGAGGGAATGCGGAGGACATGATGATGGTAATGATGATACTGATGCTGATGCTGCTGATGATGATGAGGATATTGATGTTGTTGATGGTGTTGTTGGTGATGATGCTGGTGATGATAATGATGATGATGCTGCTGATGATGATGATGAGGAGGAGGAGGAGGAGGAGGAGGAGCGAGAGGGGAATGAGGGCGAGGATGAGAGGGGGGAGGATCAGGAGGAGAGGAACGATGCTGAGGGGGGAGGGGGGGGGGCAGGATGAGGGGACGGGAGATGGGGTTAGGAAGAGGACGGAGAGAATGATGATGAGGAGGCTGAGGATGATGAGGCGCAGGACTGATGAGGAGAATGGCGGAGGATGAGGAGGAGGAGCGTAGAGACGAGGAAAGCGTAAGTGGAGGATGGCCCCCCTAAGGCTGATTCGATCAAGTATACCGTGAACAAGCTCCACAAGGCCAAGGTGGGCCGCAAGCTGTTGGTGAAGCATCGCGACTTCATCAGTGCCACGCGGACGGTAGGGATGAAGAAGATACCACACGCTGTGGCCAAGGCTGCATCGACACGCAAATTCTGAAATCCATCGCGAACTCCACCGCGAAATCCACCGCGATGGATTTCGCCGTGGATTTCAGAATCTGAGGGACACCCAACTTCGATACCCCACGGGGCCGTTTAGTCAGGACGCCCAGGCTCCGATACCCCAGATCTCCCACCCCAATACCCCAGTATTCTAGACCGCAGCAGGCTGTGATGCTGCGCGTCGCCGCCTGGAACGAATCATCGTGGTGCCTGGGGTCGCAGGCCGACGACTGGGCCGAAGACCAGAGCTGGCAGGTGCGCGCGATGCTGAAACATGTTCGCAACGCCCTGCGGCCAGACAGGCCACCGACGAGGAAGAACGAGGGAGGAGGGACATGAAGAGAAGAATGATGAGGAGGGGAAGGATGATGACGAGGATGAGGATACAGAGGATGAGGGTGAATCTGATGAGGGGGCGAGGATGATGATGATGATGACGAGGGGGGAGGGGGAAGCGGTGCATGACGAGTGGAGAGAGAAGGGAGAATGAGGAGGATGAGGAGGAGGAGGAGGAGACTGATGCGGCGGAGGAGGAGGAAGAGGATGGGGAAGAGTACGGGAGGAGTAAGAAGAGGAGGAGGCGGATGAGGCGGATTCCCACCCCTTCTCATTCTCCAGCCATCCCTCCTCGCTCCCCCGAGGAGCCACACTCGTCCCCATCCGCATCATCCTCCCCCTCATCCACCTACTTGCCCGTCTCCCCCCACCCATCCCCCCGCTCATGCTCCTGCTCCTGCTCCTGCTCCTGATCCTCCTCATCCTCCTCCTCCTCCTCCTCAGCCTAAACCTCCTCCTCCTCCCCCCCTCCTCCTCCTCCTCCTCCTCCCTCCTCCTCCTCCCTCCTCCTCCCCACCCGCCCCCTCGTCACGATCCTCATCATCTCACTCCTCCTCCACTTCATCACCATCTTCTTCCTCATCCTCCTCATCCTGCATCGCCTCGCAGGCCGAAGAAGTGGGCTCAGACGATCTTCTCCGACGGGACCGTTGAGCCCACAGGGGACGACGACATCAGCGACGATGGCGAGGATGACGACGAGTTGACCGACAGCCTGGCCGACGCCATCACGCCGCAGAAGGAGTGCCGTTTGAACAGGAGGAAGTGCAGGACGAGGAACATGACGAGAGTGATGGTTTGGAGGCATAATGGAAGGATCTTAGCAGCGGAAGGGGGGACGATAACGAGTGGTACGAGTTGATGGGTGAGGAGGGATGGGAGGGAATGTTTTGTAACACGCGTAATTCCGTACTTACATATGTATGTGTAGAAGTAGATAATAAACAGCACGTGCACATTAAAACACCACATTACATTTCCAGAGGAGACGCTGCAGAAGCAGACGCGTGGCACCCGCTCTGGCAAGGATCTCAACCACCTGGAGGAGAAGGACGGGTGGACGCTGGGCTTCGATGAGCAGATGCAGGCTGGCTGGCGGTTCCAGACGAACGGCAAGGCGCTGCCCCAGTTCCAGAAGGCGAAGATCGAGCAGGATCGCTTCGTCGTCGTGTGGCCCGACGGTTTCGAGTGGAACGTCCCCATGCTCGTGCCCAAGAAAGACGCCATTGATCAGAAGAAAGAGGGCATCGGGATCCTGCAGAGGTGGCAGGGCGACACCAAGGAGATTGACCTGATCTACGTCGCGCACAAGACGAAGGGCGAGTGGCTCCAAGTGAAGGAAGGGACGTACATTGACGGAAAGTGCAGGTCAAAGGGCCAGCTGCTTGAGTTCAAGAACTACAAGGACGAGCACTACGAGCTGGCGAAGTCCGAGCGCAGCACGTGGATTGAGAAGTACATCAAAAATGAGATCGACAAGCCGCAGATGGAGGCGCTCAAGTTCGCGTTCTTGAAACTGCACGGGGCCGACAACTGCAGGGCTCGGAAGGTGGCGGCGGGCGAAGGCAAACCAAAAGCAAAGGCGAAGGCACGCGGCAAAGCAGCATCAAAAGGAAAGGCGAAAAGAAAGGCTGAGCCAGCAAAAGTGCAGGAGAATGAGGGCCAGGAGGATGGCGAAGACAATGACGGAAGCGATGACGGCGGTTCAGCTGTCGAAGGCGTGAGCCAGGAGGAGGAGGAGGAAGAGGAGGAAGCCGCTGATGAGGCTGGCGAAGCTGACGAAGAGGAGGAGGAGGCGGCACCGCCCATGAAGCGTCCAGCTGCTGCAGCTCGGAAGCGACCCGCTGCAGCGCAGCTCGAGAAGACGCCTGCTGGCACGGATGACACGCAGGGTGACGAGGCCAAGGACGTCGAGGCGGCTGGCGGCACGGTCGCGCCCATGAAGAAGAAGAAGAAGATTGAGGTCAAGGTCGTGTCCCCAGCGAAGTCGGGCTCTCCCGCCGAGAAGGAGACGCAGGGCGCGTCCACCAAGACGGCAGAGTTGCCCGCCGAGCAGGAGAATCAGAAGTTGTCCAACCCGACGGCCAAGGCGCCCACCGAGAAGCCGAATGCTGAGGCGTCCAAGGAGGTGACCACTATGATCAACACGGGGCCGGTCGTCGAGAACCAGATGACGTCGGGCTCGCTCAGCAAGGTCGCAGAGGCGCTCGGCGGTGATCGGCCGCGCAGGCACGATCCGAGCAAGGGCGAATCGTCTTTCTTCGACGAGTCGATCGCAGATGACCCGTTCTAGCGCGGGGCCGCGCTCAGAAAACATCTTCAACATATTTCAGCTTGGGCCCCGCCTCTGAATTCGAGATCAGCTTTCGCGTCGGAGTGCGATCGGAGGTCAAGCATATAGTGGGGGAGGGTGAGGAGGCGGACTGTGGAAGTGGAGGAGGAGGAGGAGGCCAACCTACCCTCCCCATCTGATCGATGGGGTGGGGTCAGAATACATGGAACTCAGAGGGTGGTCCAATATGAAGTCGTCATGGAGCTGCTATCATTGTGATGGTCAGATTCGCGCCAGCCAATTGTGTTGTTTTTTATTTGAGACTGAAATCCACCGCGAAATCCACCGCGATGGATTTCGCGGTGGATTTCAAAATCCACCGCGAAATCCACCGCGATGGATTTCGCGGTGGATTTCAAAATCCACCGCGAAATCCACCGCGGTGGATTTCGCGTTGGATTTCAAAATCCACCGTGAATTTCACCACGGCGATTGAGAATACGCTGGATTTTGAAATCCACCGCGAAATCCACCGCGATGGATTTCGCGGTGGATTTCAAAATCCACTTCGAAATCCATCGCGGTGGATTTCGCGGTGGATTTCAAAATCCACCGCGAAATCCGTCGCGGTGGATTTCGCGGTGGATTTCAAACATCACAGTGAAACCATTTATGTATGCTGGAATATGTGTCGACACCCCGACCTCGAGGTGTAATGTTTCGCGTCCGGTTCCCTTGTCAACGCTCCTCTTGTCAGGAGCTGCTCCCGACGGGCAAGAACAGCGCGGTGGAGCCCGACGAGGTGCGGATCATGGAGACGCTCAATGTCGCCTGGGAGTCGCCCACGTTCAAAGCGATGTTGGCCGAGAAGGGCTTCGTGAACGTGCAGAGCGACATGAAGGAGTTGGCGGGTGACATCGACCCCGACGGCCACCTGAAGAACCCAGCAAAATGGGGCGTCGGGGCTGTGGGGCGTGACGCAGAGGCTGGTCATGTGCAGGGCGAAGCTGGTGATCAGCTCGAGGCACGGAAGCGGAAGGCTGGCAAGCTCCCCCCAGACGCCGAAGTGAAGTTTTGGGAGGACATCGCGGCGGGCGGGTGGGAGATCCCGACAGACGGCAAGAAGTCCGCAGTAGCAGGCAGGTGGAATCGTGCACTCGCAGATGATCCAGCTCTTGCAAAAAAATACGACAGTATCACAGGGGAAAAAATCAGAGATGATCCAGCTCTTGCAAAAAATACGACAGTATCACAGGGGAAAAAATCAGATCGAAGAAGGCAGCGTTCCGCACCGAGTGGGCCAAGCTGGAGATGAAGTACGCGATGGCCGAGAAGTCCAGGACGACGACGTACAGGACGACGGACTTCACCAATGGCACTTACATGGCGCTCGGCAGAGTCAGGCACATGGAAGGTGACGGCAGACTCGGCCTCATCCAGGCTGCGTCTCTTGGTCCACAAATGGCGACGGGTGAATGATGGAGAAGAGGAGGGATAATGAGGAAGAAAACCAACACATGAGGTGGAGGTGCATGGAGGAGCAAACGGGAAGGAAGGGAAACAAGGATGTGGAGATGATGAGACAGACAAGGATACGGCGCTGAGGATGAGGATACGGAGGAGGGTGGGAGGGAAGGATGAAAAGGAGGAGGAGGAGGAGGAAGAGGAGGAGGACGAGGAATACGGGAACACCTCAAGAGTGTTGGCAAGTAGCCTGCAGCAGGCTGTGAAATACTTTTCAAAATGCATGCTGCTGGGCCCCCCCTGGATCATCTACGACCCCATGACAGAGTGCTTGAAAGCGCTGTACGTTACTCGTGTAGGGCACTCGGCAGCTATCGGCGTTCGGGTCAGATCGTGGCACGTCGTCGGTGACGACGTCGACGACGACGTCGACAACGTGTGGTCGACACGATTCCGTCGACGACGTCGACGACGTCGTCGTCGACGACGTGTGCTCAGAGATCTGACAACATCGGACGCTCGATACCATCAGAGCTCAGGGCTTCAACAAATGCTTCGAGGAGGCGTGGTCGACGCACTGCGTCTGGACGAACGACGAGACAGTCCAGCTGAGGCACCCGCTGAAGCGGGCACCGAGCAACCAGGACACAGAGGACAAGACGATTGGCGCCCTGGGCTGCGAGGTCAAGGCGACGGGCACCGAGGTCGAGAAGACCGCCCCAGCAGAAGTCGTGCAGGCGCCGAAGCAGAAGACGAACAGTCGGGCGAAGGGGGTGTCCAAGAGTGACGTGATGTCGCAGCCTACGGACACCGATCTTGACGGCGACGAGACGGATAAGAAGCGCCAGAAGGAGCTGATCGTCAGGGCCAAGGACAACGCGAGCCTCTACCAGTCCTTGAAGAACACTGGCCACCACATTATCGACTCGGTCACTGGCAACGTCGACGGGTGGGCCTGGGCCACGAACGACAGCGACTTCGCCTCCATGAAGAAGTGCGTGGAGAACCTCTCGGCCAAGACGCTGCAGAACAAGGTTCTCTCCACGGCGGTGACCGTGGAGTTCTCCAAGCTGGCCAGGGCACTCTCCAAGCAGGAGCGGCGTCAGTCTCCTGCACCCCACGCTCATCGTCCTCCAAGTGGCGAGGAGCGTAGGGTTCAGGAGACTGACACCGCTCCTACAAGGACTACCAGCTGGCGCTGAACTACCTCGATGACCTGTCGGGCGACCTGGGGAAGCTGCAGCAGCTTCAGAAGCTCTTGACGGCCATGCACCTCCTCAAGACGGGCGCCGACTCCAGCGTGGAGACCACCGCCAAGCCGCCGAAGAAGAAGGCCAAGAAGGCGGTCTAGGCGTGCACCGTCCTCTGGGAGCTCGCCAGGTGGCCACGAGGATGGGGCAGTTCCTTCGGGCCCGAGCTCCTGGCGCAGGTCGGTAGGATCGATGGGCCGACTTAGGCGGGCAGGCTGGCGGGCCTCGCGGGCCAAACTTTCGGAGGTGTATCGAAATCCAAGCCCCCCCCCCCCGCATGGGCGCGAAGGTCTCCGCGCTGGCGCGAAGATAGCAACACGTCGCAGGGGGGGTACCTAGGAAACCCTCTGGGGGAGTTGTTTTCGGCAGGAGCAGACCCTCGGAGAGCAAAATTGTCCTCGGGAGGGCCGCCAACCCAAAAAACTGCATCGGACACTCCGCTGTAGGGCCAAAAACGCGTCTCGGGTGGCAAAATTACCCGGTGGATTTCGCCCAAAAATACCCGGTGGATTTCACGGTGGATTGTTGATTTGGCACCATAAAAAACAGCAAATCACCCGGTGGATTTCGAAATCCACCGCGAAATCCACCGCGGTGGATTTCCCGGTGGATTTCGAAACGCCTGCCGCGGACCAGAAAAACACATCCACAAGCGCCCACAACCCATTTTTCTTGTCGGGTGGATCGATTTGGCAGCCGAGGCCGCCACTGCCTCTGCACCGCACTTGGCTGGGTGGCTGACGGCCAGCTGCCCGAGCTGCGCGCGGCGAGGCGCGCGAGCAAGCCCCCAGTCCTCCTCGCAATTCAGGGCGGGCCTGTGTGCTCATGGAGCTCCTGGTGCCTGCCGACGTTTGCGTCTCGGCGCGTGGTGACTCTGGCCGTGAGCTAAGAATGACGAGAGTATGACGCATACTGCGTTCAGGGTTAGCTCAAAAACGCAGCAAGTCACGGCATGCCCCCGTGCCGAACCACCGCATCTCGAGCCAAAATTGCGACGGAGAAGGTACGAGGGTGATATGAGCGAGGATGGCGAGGAGGAATGACTGACGAGAACAACGGCGTGGGTGACAGGGCGCTGGGGGGAGGAACACGATCGGTGGCTCGGCATGTGGGGGTGCGGTACTGCGACCGTTGAGAGGATCAGATCCCCGACCTTCCTCACCACCTCCTGCTCGTCTCCTCATCACCCCCGTCCTCCCTCCACATCCTCTTCCTCCTCCTCGGAATCCCCTCCTCGTTATCCTCGTTCTCCTCTGCCTCCTCTCTCTGATCACCCTCGACACAACGGGGGTGCCTGGGGTGGTCAAAGCTGCCCCAACCCCATCCTGATCGTTCTCCTTGTCTGTGATCACGAGCAGCCCGTGACTCGTCGGACCACCCGTCATCAGCCAGAGCTCGGCGGGGCTTCGAGGCGGCGGCGCGAACTCCCCGAGTCGGCCATCGTCGGAGCGTTGCGGCCCCAGGACGGGCGCGGGCGCAGGATGGGATGGATGATGATGAGCGTGAGGAGGGGATGGAGGAAGGGAGGGATGATGGCTGTGAAGATGTGATGCACGGTGACGGTGATGATGCTGCTGATGATGAAGGTGGTGTTAATGGTGATGATGACAATCATGATGATGAAGGTGATGATGATGATGTTGATGATGATGATGATGATGCTGATGCTGATGCTGATGATGCTGATGATGATGATGATGATGATGATGATGATGATGATGATGATGACGATGTTGTGAATCCTTGTATGTTCATCCAGCCCCTCCTTGGCTCGATGGACGCATGGCGGGGCGAACTAGGTCGCCGCCGCGGCGATGGGCACCTAAGAGTGATGCGCAGCGCGAATCTGGCTCTGCTCTGTTTCGGCATCTGTTCGACTTGTACTCTTGCGCCCGCCTCTCGGCGAAGGACCTGACAACGCTGTGCTGGTACGCCGACAAAGCAGGTGTGAGCGGTGCTCCGTACGGCACCTACGCAGTCGACCCTTCCAGAACAAGCGGTCATCAGGATCATCTAGACAAGGTGTTGCCTGAGACAGGCGCGCTGCACTACATCGACGTGCCAGTCCAACGGAAGGGGTTAGGTGCGGCGCGCACAGTGTGGACGGTTCCAGTGCGCAGACTTTGGGATTCCCTAGAACACGAGCTCCGACATGATGATCGGATCACCAACTGGCTGGACGACACGGACGGGCCAGAGTCAGTCCTGGACGTTCCCGCGTACAAGCAACACCCAGCTGTGCTCGCAGCAGCTGCCCAAGGCCGCCAGAGAGCACTGCCCCTCGCAGTATACCTGGACGGGGTGTCATTCGTCCAACAGGCCGCGGGGCGCTCGGAGAGCGTCACGGGGATCTGGATCATTAACCTGCTGACCAAGCGAAGGCACTTCTACGCCGCCATCAAAGATGGCGATGCTTGTACCTGCGGCTGCAGGGGCAACTGTACCACCTGGCCAGTCTTGCAGTCACTGCAGTGGCAGCTGCGAACGCTTCAAGCTGGCACGACCCCGCCCAAGATGCACGACGGCCGTGATTGGCCAGAGGGTGATCCTCTGAAGGATGGTCGACCTTTATTGTTCAGCGCAATCCAGCTATACATCAAAGGAGATTGGAGTGAATATTGCCACTCGCTTGGGATAGCTGGATGGGGATCTAAGTATTCACCATGCCCGTTCTGCACCGTGTCCAAACATGAGCTGTACTGCCACAGCTGCGACATGGGGACACCAACTGCGCCTCCATGGGTCCAGAGGAGCCACGCCGACTACGACATGTCCTGTGCACGCTGCGAAGTCAGCCTGACAATCTCGACGGAGGAAGATCGGCGGCTATTCGCGCCCATCATGCGATGGGAAAAACCACCGAAAGGCATCGGCGGCAGGTTAGCATCCAGGGAGCATCGGTTCGGACACGTCACAATACATTTTGGTGACAGATTGGATCCATCTCCTGGACTTTGGAACATAGCTGACGTTGAGAAGCAACGTCTTCCACTGCAGGTCGTCCTATGGAGGGCGCGGAAGGATTGCCGTGGCAAGGTCATTGACCCGATCATGAGGCGTAGTCCGCTCTTTGACAGTCAGCTGTATGCAAGCCCTGCTTCGACGCTGGCGATCGACGAACTACATGCAGTCTTCCTCGGTCCCATCCTCAACTACACGTCGGCCGCGTTGTGGAGGCTTCTTCTCAGCAGCCCGTGGCACGTGGGCGGCGGCGTCGACGCTGTCGTCGACGTCGGAACCCGATTCTTGAAGGCGGAGCTGGACACCTGGCAGGACGAGCAGGCTGACCTCAAGGCCGACAGGAAGATCGGCAACTTGACTCGCGGCATGCTCGGCAAACGACGTGGCTACAACCTCCAGGATACCACTTTTGGATTGCTGCAACATGATGATGACGATGAGGAGGGGGAGGAGGAGGAGGGGGAGGAGGAGGAGGAGGAGCCGGATCATGATGATGAGGCGAACGATGTCGGGATGGTAGGGGGTTGATGCGGGCGGGGGGATCATGCTGAGCAGTGGTGGGAAGGATACGCAGGAGGAGAGCCAGAGTAGCATGAGGAAGGGGAGTACTGGGAATGATGCGGAGGATGAGGATGAGGAGGATGAGGAGGACGGAGAAGAGGAGGGGGAGGAGGAGGAGGAGGAGGAGGAGGAGGAAGAGGAGGAGGAGGAAGACTGCGACGAACCTCAAGGGTGATGGAGGCGGGTGTAGCAGAGGGAGAGGAGGGGCAAGGATGCGGAAATCCATCGCGAAATCCATCGCGATGGATTTCGCGGTGGATTTCAAAATCAAGTTTGACACCCATCAACGGGGCATGATATCAAGACCTCTAGTTCGACCTCTGTGTTCCGAATTGTTTGGTTTCATGTGCTGCCATGCCTTGATGATCCATGGTGCTGCGCACTCGAGTTTGCAAGGTTATAAGTAGATTTTCGCTTCAGAACCAGAAGCATCGCGGAGGGCACATGAGCACCAAAGCGGCAGAGACCGCCGTGCTGTTGGGCTTCTCGATTGATATGCTTGTGAAGCACGGTGGCGTGCGCAGATTCGGAGCAGCCATGCTGGGCGCTGGGGAGGCAGTCCAAGCTTTCATACAAGAGATGAAGTCCAAACGGTTCGTGATCGATCTCGAAAGCGCTGGCAGAATGCAATATCATTTGGAGATGTTTCACACGTGTTGTCGATCAGCTGGGGTGGCGAGCGTGCCGAAGAACCACGTGCTCTGTCATTTCGTTCACAGGATCGAAACGGTATCAACGTATCTCATAGTCGGTGTGTCGATGCAGCGGGCTCGCCCTGGAAATGAACTTCAGCACCTCGTTGCCACGCGCTGGACCGCCTCGATTTCGCCAGACATCCCATTCATTCGTGCTCAGTGCTCAGGCGCAGTGATCGTTTCCTCGACATGGGCCCTGGAACTCCTGAACCCACCCCCGAACCATGACCCATCGCCAGCCCACCCCGAAACCATTCGCGTGCACGCCATGGGTGGAAGAGAGTGTCGACGCGAGATCCACCGCAAGACCTACAGCGATAGATTCCGCGATGGATTTCGCAATCGTCCCTCCTGGTTGGAGGGCCGGGCGACTGGTGAAATCCATCGCGAAATCCATCGCGGTGGAATTCGCGGTGGATCTCGCGACGGACGGCATCGAAGTGTACTAAGTCACCACCAGGGGCGCGACGATAATCGCACGTCGCACGCCTGGGCCTAGGGCTGGCCTGGAGAACTACCCGTCTGCAAGGAAGAGGCGCGAAGGCGCGAATGTAACCGCGCGTCGCGAATCGCGGGGCACGATGTGCGAAGATAAATGGCCTATGGTAGTTCTGAGCATCCCGTTTCAGGATGGTCTTCCAAGGTGCAGCGTCGCTCTATGCGTGTTACTTGGATGAGTCCCTGAATGTTTGCTTGAAGGCTCTTGCCATGTTCTGCCACCGCCGAACGTTTCCAAGACGAGTCTTCAATTTGATAGACTTGCAGGCGCGCCTCGGGAACCATCATTTCACTTCGCCTGGGCCATGGCTCCCACATTTCGCACCGCGTTGGCGGGTCTAATGGTCCAGAGCGCGATCGGGATGGCTGTGCCGCGCGGTTTGCCAGTCCACTACGAGGCATTCTGCTGGGCGGCGGCGACGGCAGCATCTCTCTCGCAATCAGGATCCCCGACGTCGTTCGTTGACGGGCCGCTGCACATGCTCGAGGCAGCCACGCGCGCCGTCCAACTTCAATTGGCCACCATCGATCGGAGCACATGTCTCGTCGATTGCTTCCACTCGCTATCGAGGGTCGCTTGCAAGATTTCAATGTCCAACATAGCATTCTCGGTTGATCGGTTTCGAGCTTGGAATGATACCAGTATGGCGTGGGAGTGGCATGGTGTAACAACGTTACGTGGGCTACTGTACCTGTTGTTCACGGTTGCCACCATCGCACCGTCGGGTGCCTTGATTCTCGCACCGACGTCCACGACATGGATGGTCTCCGACTCGTTCTGTTCGACGCGGTCGTACGACAACCCCCTTGGCTCGTCTGACAGACTGGACGTGCTGGAAGCGAATTTCACTGGTCTCGTGATGTCAGGGTGCATGGCAACTAAATCAGCAATCGATCATATAACGTAACAGGAGAAATGAAGAGGAGGAGGAGGAGGAGGAGGAGGAGGAGGAGGAGGAGGAGGATGAGGCGGGTGATGAGGCCGATGATGAGGTCGAGGATGAGGAACAAGATGAGGATGCCGACGAGGATGGGGCAGAACGATAAGGAGGATGATGATGATGCGGAGGAGGAAACGGAGAAGGATGGACACGTATTGGGTGGTACCCCTCGCCCCATCGACACCCGTTTCCCCTCATCCCCCTCTTCGGGGGAGAGATGGGGGGGGCGACCCTTCCTGGAAGACGGCGGCGAGGACCCCGCGCTGCCTACGCGTTCCCCGTCGGCTCACCGTTCCCACTCCACATTCCTCCTCTTCATACGCCAAACTAGGTGTACCCATGTTCCTACTCCTCCATCCCTACTCCTACTCCTACTCATCCTACTCCTACCTCCGTCGCATGTTCCTCCTCCGCCTCCTCCTCCTCCTCCTCCTCATCAACATCAGCATCGACATCACCATCAACATGATCAACACCATCAATATCAACATAATCTCTATCGTCACCACCAACATCACCACCACCATACACACTCCTCCTCCTCCTCCGACTCCTCCTCCTGTACCATGCGTCAAAATTCACCGCGAGATCTATCGCGGTGCATTGCGCGGAAATTGTCCCGACCTCTCCGCCTCTCCCCTCACCTCCTGTGGCATCACTCCCTCGGGATCCTCGGTATCAACCGTGCTCCTTCCACCTCTTCGCGCCCCGTCATCGCCCCGCGCCGCCCGTGCCCCTCATGCGCTCTGCCTTTTGTCTCGTCTCATGTTCTTTCCGTTCCTCCTGCTCATCCCCCCCTCCCTCCCTTCCACACTTCCCCCTTCCCATCCTCATCCCTCTCACCTCCCACCCGCGCACCCCTCCCCTCAAGCCCAGGTCGTTCCTGATCCCCTTCGCCTACGCCAGGGGCGTCCGCATCCTGATTGCGCAGCCCCTGGACTCCCTGATGTTCATCGCGAGCCCGCTGCGACAGGCCCTGGACACAGTGGCTGCAAAAAAGCTTGTGACCTACCTCGGAGGCTTCGGATCAGGGAATTTGCTGCCATCTGAGTTGCGTGTAGTTTCTTTTTCGCATGAGCAGTCGGTCCGCCTCATATGCTCTAAGGGCGCAGCGTCGAAAGCACTGACAGGCCAGCAGAGGCCATATAAGTTTGCACGCAGGTTTCGCCGTCGGCCCGCAGCCACTGCGGAGCAATCGTCTTCGGGTGTGTGTTCGGACGCCGCGGTGTATCCAACGCAGTTTTCAGATTTGATTGCCGATATCGTCCTCGGCGGTTTGTCGGTGCAAGCCGCTGCAGACACAACAGTTTAATGGCCCGAGCGAGCATCCCCAAGAATGCCACAATAACCCCGAACGAAGAAGATATGGATGACGAGGGCGAATGAAACACTGAATATGAGGAGGGAAACTGGCGAGGAGGCGAGGATGATGCCGCTGGCCTAACGTTCTGCACGTGAGCTCGAAGTGCGCCCAGGCACTGACGGCACGGCTGCGGGGCGTCGCAGGACAACGCACGGTTTGCTCGGGCAACAGCCCGCCGATGGTGTTCACCAGCCCTCCCCAGTCGTCCTCCTCTCCTCCCCCTCCCTCCCCACCATCCTCTTCCCCTGCTCCCCGCGTCCCCTTGCCCCTCCTGCGGTGTGAAGAGAAGGCCCAGGAGCACGGATGGAGGGATGGAGATGGGGGGTGGGCGCCGTCGGGCTCGGATGTAGTGGCGGAAAGAGTGATAGTGGGAGAGGGGGACGGGGAGGGTGGAGGGATAGGGGGAGAGGAGACAGGAGAGGGAAATGAGATCGGAGAGGGGCATGGAGAGACGGATGGACGAGATGTACATATAAAGAGAGTTCAAGAGATAGATAGCGAGAGATATATACATACATATGCATCGATAGATAGATAGAGACAGAAGGCGAGAGATAGGGAGAGAGAGAGAGAAAGAGAGAGAGAGAGAGAGAGAGAGAGAGAGAGAGAGAGAGAGCGATAAAGCGAGAACGACCGAGCGAGCGAGAGCGACCGAGCGAGCGAGCGAGAACGAGCGAGAGAGAGAGAGAGATATAACGAGAGCTCGACATACATATAAAGACATAGCGAAACGATATTGCGAGCGAGCGCGAGAGAGCGATAGGGAGAGCGAGAGAGAACGAGGTGGAAGAGAGAGAGAGAGAGGAACAGGGAGAGAGCGAGCGATACACTATGTTTAGAGAGAGGGAGAGCGCGAGCGCGAGGGAGATAAATAAAGCAAGGGGTATTTGCACATAGAGGCATCGCACGAAAGATAATGAGACCGAACGATAAAGCGAGATGGGCAGAGAGAGGGAGAGAGAGAACAATACATCAGGATACAGCGACCTGATCGATCATACACTGCGACATACTGGACCGAACCGCGACCCTCGCGACCCTCTGCGACCTGCGCGGCCAGCGGAACGGGCCATGCCCATGTTCAATCGAACTCTAAATGTTTTCACATCGGCGTGGCGTTGCGCCTTCTACGGCTGGGTGGATTGCGACCCGCCACGCCCCGTCCCTAGTGCCTAGTGTCCGTGACCCGTTCCCCTTTTATCGTGGCCCTTTGCCTTATCGTGGCCCGTGGCGTGGCCTGATCGTGGCCGCGCGGTTTCATGGTATCCCCATGGCAGTTTCGTTCGTTAGCAGCCGAGGCCTGTGCCTGTGATGGTTCCCGCGCACGGGGCGAAACATACAAGTATGTGGACCAACATCAGCCGTGGGCAACGGATGCGACGACGACGACGTTGGCGACGACGACGACGACAACTGCGCGCTCGATGACGTGCCCCCGTCCTACAAAGCCTGGGACCTTCCTGGCATGACCGAGCGATTCTTGTGCGTGCCGCACGGGCCGCGGCCCTAGTTGGCCCGTCGCCCGTGGCCGCTGACCCGTCCGATGGCCCCTCGTACCAGCGTGTCGCGGCGGGCGCGGCGCCGACGCCCCACCCGCGTCCGCCGCGGCGGCGAGACCGACAACGACACCGAAAGATGCGCGGCCTGAAACCGACGCGGCCCTCCGAGAATCGACTGATGTTCTGTTCGACCGATGGGGGGGGAAAGACAGAACGAGAGATGGCGAGAAATATAGACGCGAGTACATATAGAGAACGAGAGGGAGAGAGAGAAAGAGAGAGGGATAGAGAGAGAGGTATACAGAAGAAGCGAGACGGAACCATATATAGAGAGAGACAGGGAAAGACGGAGATAAGAAACATACGGAGAGCGAGAGAGGGACAGAGAGAGAGAGAGAACACCAACACACGAAGAAGGAGGAGGGGGAGCGGGAGGGAACGGAGGGAAGGGATGCGGGGGGAGGCCCTCGCTCTCGTGCGGTGCACATTCCGAGGCTAGCGCCATATCCGCATCCCCAGAAGGCCACGGCTCGTGTGAGGGGTGCACCGAAAATGGAGGGAGGCCGCATGCGCATGCCCCTTGGTCATTGGGGCCGCGGAGCTCCTTAGGGAAGCGGTCCGTGCGAGGGGTATGCAGAAAATAGGTGCACACATGTAGACATGTGTAGATTCCCACGTTGTTGGCGCATGCGTATACGTATTTTTGTGCGCATCTACAGATACATGGTTGTACAGGTGTAGAAACATATCTACATACATATAAGTGTACATCATACACACGTGTGTATGTATGAATGGTTCTCGAACTCATACCATAAGTGTGTACCAGCAAAAATCATGTCATTTTTTATCTTACCAGAAAAATCATGTCATTTTAAAGCTGATATAACAAAGATGGGGGGGTCACGAAAATATCATGTCAAACGTTCTCTGGGCGCGCGGGCCAGCCCCGGCAGCGCCCCCGAGAGGGCGGCCGGCCGGCGCACCGCCCTCCGGCCCTCGTCCTCGCGGCGCTGCTGCCCGGGGCGGCCGGCAGCCGCATGAGCGGCCTGCTGGCGGCCAAGGCCAGCAACACCAGGAACAGCAGCCTGCCGGACGACTGCAACGAGGACCCAGAGCGCCTCGCGCCGCGACGAAAAGAGTCCTGGCGGGGCGGCTGGCGCCGTGCTCGGCATCTGCGGGTCCTCGCCGGGCCCCACGACCAGCAGAAAGAACGGCCCTGGAGGAACACTGGTCCCGGGGAATGGGTCGAGACCTCTCGGGGTCGACGCAGCGAAACAAGCAGGACGTCGGTGGTCTGGAGATCGTGCATCGGGGCCCTGAGATCCGGAAGAGCGCGGTCTGTGGACGCTGGGAGTCAGAGCGTGAATTACCTCCCCCGCTTTCGCTTCCGGACAAAACCAAGTCATACCACGCGCCTCCTCGTCAAGCGGCCTGACCAGTACAGGCTTCAATTTGGCATCGTTTGGTATCTCTTGGAAGCGAGGGTGGTCAAAAGCGAGGTCGGTTTGTTTTCCCCCTAGGGAGGGGGGGGGGTTCGAGCCGGGCCCCGCCCCCCGAGTTGCAAGGCGGGCCAAGCGACGACGGCGAGCGCCGGTGCCGGTGCTCCAGAGCCGTCGGGCGCTGCCATTTTTTCGCGAGGGGCGTTTTCGCACAGATCGGTTCGACTCGAAGCAGGACGCAGAATACGGTTGGGTCCGAGGCTCCTTGCAGTGTTGTGTTGCGTTGTCAGATCTGATGAGGGATCGGGGGCGGCCAGGGGAGGGGTGAGGACCCGTGGGCCTCACTTCTTCTGTTAGTGCATCCCCCTCGACAGGGTCTTCTTCTGTCAATGCGTCGTCGTCGTCGCCGTCGCCGTCTGTTGCCGTCGCCGTCGCCATCGCCGTCGCCGTCGTCGTCGTCGTCGTCGGCGGCGGCGGCGGCGGCGTCGTCGTCGCCATCGCCGTCGCCGTTGTCGTCGTCGTCGGCGTCGTCGCGCAGTCGTCGTGATCGATGTCGTCGTCGCCACAGTCGTCCGCGCACACGCCGCGGGCCGTGATCTGCGAGCCCCCCGCTTGGACGCCCCGCTCTCGCGGCGACGCCCCGGATCGCAGCTGGGGCTGCCGCTTCCGCCTGTGCGTCCAGGGGGCACGGTGAGGCACCGATGAGGCGCCCTTCTCCTCCCCTCCCCGTGGGAGGGGCAGGTTCGCACGAGGCATTCCAGAGGGCGCCGCCTTCCAACATCGAAGGATCCGGCGTCTCTCCTTCCTCGGCGGGAGGCGGCAGAAGGCGGCGGCAGGGCGGCGGAAGCCAGCAGAGGTAAAACGGGGCCGGCTCAATCGGCGGAAGACTGGCGGAAGACCGGCGGAAGCCGGCGGAAGTAAAAGTCGGCCTCCCAAGAGATGGCCCGCCAGCAAAGGCACCTTTGGGGAGTTCTCCTCCTGCTGCTGCTGTTGCTCCTTCCTCCTCTTCCGCACCCCCGCCTCCAGAGCTGTAGCATCCCGAGGTCAGGGGTACGCCAGAGGCGCATGACTTAAGCCGAGGGCCCTGGCTCGGGCCAGGCCAGCAAGCCTGAGGGGAGTCTGCCCGCCAACCTCCTCCTCCTCCTCCTCCTCCTCCTCCTCCTCCTCCTTCCCCTTCTCGTCTTCCTCCTCCTCCGCCTCCTCCTCCTCCTCCTCCTCTTTGCTTCCGCCTCCCTTCTCCTCCCCCACCTCCTTCAGTATTATCATCCTTCTTCTTCACCTCCTCCTCCATCATCATCAGCATCATCATCATCATCATCATCATCATCATCATCATCATCATCATCATCATCATCATCATCATCATCATCATCATCATCCTCATCCTCATCCTCATCCTCATCCTCATCCTCATCCTCATCCTCATCCTCATCCTCATCCTCATCCTCATCCTCATCCTCCTCATCGTGATCATCATTATCATCATCAGCATTTTCATCATCATCACCATCATCATCGCCATCACAATCAGCATCATTATTATCATCATCATTATCAGCAGTATCATCATGTTCATCATCATCCGAAAAAGGCCTTAAAGGCATCTATGGTCACCCTCTAGGTCTGTTCAGGCTGATCCCGAATCTCGTTTCGACAGCTCCGCCCTCTCGTTGTTCCACGAGGGAGGGCCGCCATGACCCGCTTCACCCCAGCCATCACCACTGTCAAGGCGACAGAACTCCCACACCTTGGCAGATCCACTCCCCGTGTCCGTGTGCCCGTTGACCCTTTCTGCGGTCATGGCGCCAAGTCTAAAAGAAGAAGAAGAAGAAGAAGAGGAATAAAAATAATAATAACAATAATAATAATAATCATAATAATAATAATAATAATAATTTTAATAATACTAATAATCGTAGTAGTGGTAGTAGTAGTAGTAGTAATAATAATACTACTAATAATAATCATCATCATCATCATCATCATCATCACCATCATCATCATCATCATCATCATCATCATCATCATCATCATCATCATCATCATCATCATCATCATCATACTAGTAGTACTAATATTCATAAGACTAATCGTACTAATATTTCGAATGAAAATAATAATACACATGCCACTAATACTGATACTAATAATACTAATAAGAAGAATAATAAGAATAATAAACGGCATAAACATTATTTCTCGGAGCTCCGCGTGGACTTCTTCGACGGCCATTATTTCTCGGAGCTCCGCGTGGACTTCTTCGATCGGCGCTGCCCCCCCCCCCCCCTGGCGGCGCCTCTGGCGCCGCCCCGGGCGCGCTCCACGCGGCAGGGAGGGGGGCTCCAGCGCCGCTCCAAGAAATCCACGCGGACCTCCCCCTCTTCCCCCTCCTCCCCCTCTACCCCTCCTCCTCCTCCTCGCGCTCTTCCCCCCCTCCTCCTCCTCCTCCTCCTCCCCCTCCTCCTCCTCCTCCTCCTCCCTCCTCCTTCCTCCCCTCCTTCCTCCTCCTCCTCCTCCTCCCCCTCTCCCCTCCTCCCTCTCCTCCTCCTCCTCCTCCTCCTCCTCCTCCTCCTCCTCCTCATCCTCCTCCTCCTCCTCCCCCTCTTCCTCCCTCTCCTCCTCCCTCCTCCTCCCTCCTGCCTCCTCCTCCTCCTCCTCCTCCTCCTCCTCCTCCTCCTCCTCCTCCTCCTCCTCCTCCTCCTCCTCCTCCTCCTTCTCCTCCAAGGATCGTGCCGTGTTTTGTTCCTCTGAGGTCGCGCCCCCTCGCCGGAGACTCCAGCCTGTGCGAGGGGCTTCTGGAGCTGCTCTGGGGTCGGCGGCGTGGCCCCCCCCCCTCTCTCCCTCTCTCGTCTTCGTCGGTTTCGCCTCCTCTTCACCTCTGCCGCTGGGCTCCGCTGCGATGGTCAGCAACATGCGAGGGGGGGGCGCGTGCCACGGGGCCGCCCACCAGTTTTGCATCCGCTAGTTCTGGAGGAGGGAGGAGGAGGAAGAGGAGGAGGAGGAGGAGGAGGAGGGAGGGAGGAGGGAGGAGGGAGAAGGGAGCTTCTGGGAGGAGGGAGGAGGAGGGAGGAGGAGGAGGGAGGAGGGAGGAGGGAGGAGGGAGGAGGGAGGAGGTGCCGCCGGGCGGGATGGGGCGCTTCGGGGGCATTCTCCGTGCCATCTGCGTCCTGCCCCCCCCTCGGGTGTTCGGCCGCCGCCCCCCAGCCTCCTCCAGCCGATCGGCTCGCTCGTTGGTTTTTTTCGGCATCGCCTCGGCTCGGGGCTGGCTGGGGTCTGAGGTGGCCCAGCACTGGTGCCAGCCAGCAGGCAAGGGGGGGGCGAGGCGTGCTGGGCTCAGGGAGGCCTTCTCTCTGCCCGTCTCTGCCACTTGCGCCAGAGGGACCCCGGGAGGGGGTGCTAGAAGCTCCCCTGGCCCCAGGTGCCCCCAGGATCTCCAAGAAGGCCTCGCGAGGCCCAGAGGGCCCCAGGGGCTCGACATGGAGCGACAAGCTGGGAGCACCTTCGGCCAGGGGCACCTCTAGCAACCCCTGACCAGGCGAGGCTGCGCGAAGGTGGCCGCGTCCTGGAGGCCCGGAGGGCCCGACGGGGGTCGCACGCAGCGGGGCGGCCAAGGGGCGCCCCGGACGGGCGCCCCGGAGGACTGCCCATCTGGGGGGGGCAGAGGGGGCGGTACGGGCACGGGCTTTTGGGGGGCCGCGCGCGGGTTTCTAAGATCGGCGCTGGGTCGCTTCTCCTCCTCGGCTTCCTCCTCCTCCCGCCCAAGTCGCCGACTCGCGCTGAAGTGCCCGCTGGGATGTGTCCAGCGATCAGCGCCACCGCGGCCGCGTCGGTCGCGCCAAACTAGCTGACCGCTGCGCGCGCGTGCTTGGGTCGGCGCGGCCGCAGAGATGGACCAGCCAACGCCAAGCACTCATCGCAATCGCCACCGCATGGGTTTTGCAAACCAAGTTGCGGGTGGATGGATGGGATGATTGCGCGAGCAGTGGACATGGTCAAGCGCCGTGCAGGGTAGTCAATAACACCACAATGTTATCCTTACCCCCCCCGGGATTATACGCCCCACATTTTCCCCATCGTCCATGCTAAATATGAATTTACATAATCACAAGTGGGCCGGTATCCGCTCACCCGCCAACCTTTGCCCAACAAGTGCGCGCGAATTCGTTTGTCACAGACCATCCGTCTCCAAGAATCCCTAGCAACAAATGTGACGAAGGGCACGCGCGCATCGTCGCGCGCATGCCGGAATCCTTCAAAAACCTGGGGTTCGTAAGGATGACAAAACTAGAGTGTCCCAAAAAACATATACAAGCATATGGTCTCGCGACACGTACTTTCAAACAACAAGTCTGCGCGCTGTTGTATATTAGCAAGGATACATAAGGTTTTTATATAACAAACATTTAATGAAGTGCTACCTAAAGGCTTCGCGTGCGCGCATGTCGAAGTCGTTCGGACGCCCTTGCGAGCGTGCGGTCGCGAGACTTCTTTGCAAAAGCAAGACGAAGTGCACGCGCGCGTGTCGTCGCGCGCGCATGCCGAAATCCGTCAACAACCTTTGGTTTCGTATCGGTTTCAAAACCGAGTGTCTAACACACACATAAAAAACACATGGCTTCGCAACAACAGTTTTCAAACAAAACAGCGCCCGCGCTGTTGCGAATTCTAAAGAAAGCCATCGGCTTCCAACGTGTTCAAGGAATTAATTCTGCCAAACGCCCCCCCCGCCATCTTCGACAAAATAAATTATGCGCGCGCAGTCGCTCATCAAGAACAATCAATGATCAAGAATCCCTTGCAGCTTCATGGACGAAGTGCACACGCGCGCGTCGTCGCGCGTATGAATCATTCAGAAACCTTCGGTTTCGAAAGATCGAGTGTGCAACACACACATATGTACATGTATATATATATATATCTGTGTATACACATTTATGTCGATATAAGCACATGGCTTCGCAACGCGGATTTTCAAAACAAACTTGCGCGCGCGCTCTGGCGAAGCCTCAAGCATATCATGCGTTTCTTCAGCATGCTCAGAACACGCTGCCAAACGGGTTCGCGCGCGCATGTCGAAATCGTTCGGGCGCCCTTGCGCGCGTGCCGTCGCGAGAATGCTTTGCAACAGGGAAGACGAAGTGCACGCGCGCGCGTCGTCGCGCGCGCATGCCGAAATTCTGTTTCAAACACCGTCGGTTTCGTCACTGCTTCAAACCGAGTGCCCAACACACATATGACAAACACATTGTTTCGCAAACACAGTTTAAAACACGTGCATTCGAGCTCTTGCGACTTCTAATGGGAACCATGGGTAGATCCGTGTCAAATAATATATGCGGGCCACTCTCGCGCGTCGGCCGCGCGCGAATGTGGAACTCCTCCCAAGACCTTCAGCACCGACGCGATGGCGCCGTCATCGTTGTCGGCGTGGTCAGCATCGCCACCCGCATTGGCCGCGCCGTCGTCGTCGTCAACATCGTCACCAGCATCGCTACTACCATCATCGTGCCTACCGTTGTCGACGTTGCCATGATACTGCGCCCGCCCAAGTCGTCGACTTGCATTGAAATGGCCGCTGGGATGTGCCCAGCGGTCAACGCCACCGCGGCCGCGTCGGTCGCGCCAATCTAGCTGGCCGCTCTGCGCGCGCGTGCTTGGGTTGGAACGGCCGAAGGGATGCACCAGTCAACGCCCAGCATGCATCACAATCGCCACCGCATGGATTTTGCAAGCCGACATGCGGGTGGGTGGGTGGGATGCTTGCAAGAGCATGGGATGTGTCAACTCGTTTGTGCAAATCAATTGCACCACATCGATTGCACCGCAAAGATTGCATTACACAGGTTGCATCGCATACAGTGCACCACATAGTTTGCACCGCATCAAAGGAAAGATCTTATAATCTGGGGTCTACGCTGGCTCACATGTTGTCACCATTGTGGCCTTTATGTTTGGGGCAGGTTTCCAGGTATGTCCATGCTCTCGGACTGCTTGGGCTCGGGGGGCGGCCCGAAGTTACGCGAGCAATTGTCCAATCGCTCGGCGGGCGCCCGCCCCCAATACCGCAAGACACCGACAGGCTGGCGAGTCACGCCTCCAGGGGGCGTGCCGTGGAACGAGCGCCTCTGGTTGCACGTCGCTACTGACCGCCGGCCAACCGGCAGCCACCGCTCCAGCTTCTCCTGGCGGAAAGGCACATCTGCAGGCCGCCAGCCCAGTGTGTCCTCATCCTGCTCTTTTTGTCTTCTCTTCCTCCTTTCCCTCCTCCTGCTCCTCCTTCTCCTCAGGGGGGGGGTCCTTGGAGCTCCCCCGTGAGGACTGCGCCTGCCCGAGGAGAAGTGCAAGGCCCACGCGTCCCAGAGTCGCTGAGCACGCGATTGTCTCCCATTCTGTTGGAGGAGAGGAGGAGGAGGAGGAGGAGGAG
>CAUYUJ010001580.1:15000-27500 GCA_963575745.1 Prorocentrum cordatum | reverse complement strand
GCTCCGGGCTCCAGGCGCCGCCGCTCCCGCGGCGGCGGGAGGCCCCCCGCGCGGTGCGGCCGCCCCCGAGGCCTGCCCGTCGCACATCACCCGCTTCGAGGGGGCATGCTGGTGCTCGGGCTGCGACGTCCTCAGCCAGGGGAGCAAAAAGTCACACAGACATACAAAAACTCGGAGGTCCGCGCGGAGTTCTCGGGTCGGCGCTGGGCCCCCCTCCCTGGCGCGCGGAGCGCGCCAGGGGCGGCGCCGGAGGCGCCGCCGGGGGCCCCAGCGCCGATCCGAGAGATCCGCGCGGACCTCCGAGTTTTTCTGTTTATGCCACTTTTTGTTCCCCTATTCTCCTTCTCTCCAGACCCCCTCTCGAGTCATGAAAGAACTGCCGACGGGAGGTCTCTCGCTAGTTTCGGCCTCTGGGGGCCCTCACGGGGCCTGGGGGAAGCGTTCGGATGTCGCCACCTAGGTGCACCGGTTGCGGCTCTCCAACTCCGACGCCTCCCCTGGCGACGGCGACGCCGACGCCAGCAGGGGAGCGGGGGAGAAGAACAGACCGACGCCCAGAGAGCCGGCGGGCGGTGCAACTTCTTCACGCTTGGCGTTTTGTCGCCCGGCTGCGGGCCCAGGGACCCTCGCAGATCGCGGGCTCCAGTCGCAATGCTTCGCGCAGTTGTTTTCTTTCCAAACATCGCACCGTGAGATCCGTCGTTGTGAACAAATTGCAGCATCGTGAAGCATCACGACGAGGGCTGTTCGAACCGGCTCGATTTGCTGAGGTCCCAGGGCCCGAAACCGAGCGAAAACGTCCGCAGTGCCAAAATGATTTCACGCTTCGCGTATCCCCACCAGCCCGTTCAGAGACCCTGCGCATGAGAGCTGACGGGAACAGGGACGAAAAGACACATATAGTGAAACAGAGTGGGCAACCAGGATGAACAGAGAGATCTCTGGGAGCAAGGGGGTGGCCTTAGAGGGCGTCTGTGGGCCATCCCTGGGGCCCGGGGGGGGGGGCGAGGCGAGGAGGAGGAGGAGGAGGCGGAGGAGGAGGCGGCGGAGGAGAAGGAGGAGGAGGAGGAGGTAAACCGCCTCATGGGGCCCTCGTGGGATGCTTTTGGGGCGCTCTTTGGGCTGTCTTAGGGGCCCTCTTGGGAGCCCTCGAGGGCCTCTTGAGGCCATCCAGGCTATCGGTCAAAGGAGGGGGGGTCCTCGATTTGCCTCCCCCCCTCGGGGCCATCAACATCGCCTCTTGGGACGCTCTTTGGGCTGATCTTGGGCGCTCTTGAGGCCGTTTGTGGTGACTTTTGGGCCCCTCTTGGGGCTCTCTTGGGCCATCTTGGAGCAATGTTGAGGTCCCCAAAGCGCATTGTAAGCGAAACGGCGAGAAAGCATACAGGATTTGGCTTCTTGGGTCTTGGGGGGGTCCTGAGAGGGCTCCGTGAGCACTTGGAACCGTCTCGGAGCTGTATTCGGGCCTCTTGGAGCATGTTGGAAGCCATCTTGAGCTACCTTCGGCTATCTTGAGCTATTTTGGAGACCATCTTGGAGCATCGGAGATCCTCTTGGAGCCATCTCGGGCCATCTTGGGCGCTCTAACCCTTCCGCCCCCCTCCCGTCCAGACCCCTGGGAGGGGAGGGGGAGGGCACCCCTCTCCGTAGGGAAGATGGGTTTTGGTTAGACCACCTACGCCCAGAGGGCTGGTGGGACTACAACTCCCAGGTCTCAGGGGATCTCAGGGGATACAGATGCCGATATTGATGCCGGTGCCCTTCTCTTAGATTTCCGCCTTTTTGGGCCTCCTGGCGGGCGTTCGATGCCGCGGCTGGATTCGCCTCGAGATCTTGTCCAGAGCGCACCCTTCAAGGGCAACGTTAGGGGGGCAGGCTTAGGGGCGGGGGGGCATCGACCCCCCAATCGCACGTCAATCGCTGATAGGGGCCCGATAGCCAACCCCGCCCAGGACAGTGCGATGTCGCTACGATTCCAGCTCGATGGGCCCCCCCCCCGAGCTGGTCCCCTCTAACGTTGTCATCGGTGCCTCTTGTGCTCCCCCCTGCGGGAGCAGGGCCGGGTAACGGTTGTCTTCTGCAGATCTGGCTTGATCTCGGGCAGGCGTTTCGGCACTCGTTGCTATCAGCTCGGCCAGCTTCTGGCGAGGCTCTATCTCTGTGGTTCTGGGGGGCCTCTGGGTCGGCACGGCCGCCCCGCGCTCGAAGCGTCGGTCGGAGGGGCACCCTGGACGTGTCGAGGAGCTGGCCGGCTTCGAGCGTCAGGGGACCTCCCACAATGTCATCCATCCGTGCCGAAATCTCCCGTTGACTTTGTTTTCCTCTCCCCCTTGGGCCAACTCCCCCCCACTCCATTTGAGGGGTCTGAGGGTTCAGACGAGGGGGGGGGCATTCGAACAGCCCTGAGGACCACTTCGCAGATGTCAACGCCCAAATCGACGCGATCAAGTGTGAAGTTGACGGGGACTGCGAGTGCGAGAAGAAGAAGTGTGAGCTGTGTCCGTTCACGAAGCAGGACATTATACACTTCGAGGGCGACTGCTGGTGCCTGGGGTGCAAGTGAGTGGACCTGAGGCAGACGTGCGTTTCCTTTTTTCTAGGCAATGCTCGTCGGCGTCCTCGGGATCCGTGCAGGATGCAAGTTCCAATCAAATCGTCAACATCCAATCATTTTGGACTTTCTGTCAGATGCGACCGCCCACGTGACCTCTGCCAGCAATCGAGGCGCAAGGCAGGCCAAGTCAACAGATAAGCGAGAGGAATGGTCCGCAAACGCTGAACGACCCCCGGCTCCTAGGGATGCTTTCTGGACTTGTTTCATGCCTCGAGGCTTGCCTATCCCTCCTCTCGCAGCAGAAGGTTGGGCCACCTGATCTCACGGTCTCACGAAGGTTCTTGATGGCTCTGGGAATTCATACGTAGCCCCCCGCAGTCGCGGATAAGAGTGAGGGGCGGCGGGGACGTCGGCAGTCTGCGAGGCTCTGAAGAAGTCCGCCGCAGGCGCCTAATTTTTACCATTGCAGGCGCCGATTTTTCGTTAAAGCAAGGACGGAGGGTCGCGGGGTGGGTCGCGGGTGGGTCGCGGGTGGGTCGCGGGTTGGGTCGCGGGTGGGTCGTGGGTCGGGTCGCGGGGGGACGACGCCAAACAACAAGAAACAAACAGACAACAACAAGATTCCGCATCGCGGAATCCCATTTCAGCCACGCACCCAGGAACAGTGAATGACCGTTTGCCCCCCTCACTCTGACTTTTTCCGTCTACGACGTCCTAGCGAAAGCCGCCGTGCAGTAGCATGGCTTTCTTGTGGCGAGGTGCACGTCCACAGAAAACCGAAACATGCTGAGATCGGCGGCGAGCAAGGGGGGGAAGTGAGAAGGAAAAAGGCCTTTCCAGAAGGCGGCGGGGCTGCTTTCTCGGAAGCACTCTGGTCTCCTCAGAGCTTCCCTGTGCCTTCGGGGAAGGCTGAGAAAACTCCTCGTGGCCGTGGCCGTGGCCGTGGCCGTGGCGCTGGCCGTGGCCGTGGCCGTGGCCGTGGCCGTGGCCGTGGCCGTGGCCGTGGCCGTGGCCTTGGCCGTGGCCGTGGTGCCGTGGTGCCGTGGTCGTGGCCGTGGCCGTGGCCGTAGCCGTGGCTGTGGCCGTGTGGCCGTGGCCGTGGCCGTGGCCGTGGCCGTGGCCGTGGCCGTGACCGTGGAAGGCCGGGGGACTTCCGAGCCTTCTGAGAAGGCACGCCCCTTCTCACTTCCCCCCGGGCTCGCCGCCGATGAGAGGCAGCCGTGCGCCTGTACGCCGCAAGTCGCACGGCCACAGTGGCCTGCCCGTGGCAGGTGGCAAGGCCCCCTGCATCCCTGCCTCTCCGCGGAGGCCCCGGCCGGGGGAGGAGGAGGAGGAGGAGGAGGAGGAGGAGGAGGAGGAGGAGGAGGAGGAGGAGGAGGAGGAGGGGAGGAGGAGGAGCAGGAGGAGCAGAAGGAGGAGACGGAGCAGGAGGAGGAGGAGGAGGAGGCGAATGAGAAGGAAAGGAAGGAGGAGGAGGAGGAGGAGGAGGAGGAGGAGGAAAGGAAGAAAGAGGAGGAGGAAAGGAAAGGAAAGGAAAGGAACGGAAAGGAAAGGAAAGGAAAGGAAAGGAAAGGAAAGGAAAGGAAAGGAAAGGAAAGGAAAGGAAAGGAAAGGAAAGGAAAGGAAGGGAAGGGAAACGAAACGAAAGGAAAGGAAAGGAAAGGAAAGGAAGAAGAAGGAGGAGGAGGAGGAGGAGGAGGAGCAGGAGCAGGGGACCAACGAGGCCAGCCCTCTCGGCAGGTCCGAGGTCCCTGGCCCAGGAGCGGCCTGGAACAATACTCCAGGGGCCTTGTCTGGCCGCTCCTTGGAGGCTCCCTGGAGGTCTTGGAGAGCTCTCTGGGTGTCTCCTGGAGGCTCTCGAAGACCCACGGCGGTCCAGCCCGTGGCTGCGTTTGCCCTCATCCCCCCTCTGGCCTTCTTTCTTTGAGCTTATCCAGTTCAGACCTCCCGGCCGCCTACAACCTAGAGGCCTCTAGGCCTGTGGAAGTTCTCCGAGGATCCTTGGGGGCTCTGGAGGCGCCTGAGGCTTGCAGTCCCCCGCGATCCTCGTGAGCCGTCCTTCCTGGCGGGGCCTGAGGCCTGCCGAATTCGGCTGGAGTCTCCCTGGGAGCTCCTTGCATGCTTCCAGGGATTCCTCGGAGGCTCTTGGAAATGTCCTTGAAGCTTGCGCAGCTTCCACGAGGATCCTGCCCCGCTGATCGCTCCAGCTTGACGGCCCCGCACACTCCAATGACCAGGCCTCCCGCGCAACTGCCGTGGGTACGTCGCCGCCGGAGCCTTCCTCGATGTCCTGGGATGCGCTTGGCCTCCTGGCAGGCCTGCCACGCAGTCTGGCGCAATCCTTCTGCGCACCCGCTGGGCAGACCCCCGGAGCCTCCTTCGAGGCCCGTGGAGATCCCTGACAGAACCCATCGGAGGCTCTCCACGGAGGCTCTTCGAAGCTGTCTGAAGGCCCCCGAAGCCGCTGGAGGCTTCACGATGAGGGGCGGGGGGGCCCGCCACTCGCGAGCCCCAGCGGGCCCCCTGCCCTTGGTGAGGCTCCACGGACCCTTCGATCCGACTTTGCGGCACAACTGCGACATTGCGAAACATCGCGACCGGAGCCTGGACTCGTCCGTCTGCGGCATTTTTCGAGCTGGCGCGATCTGTGAGGGCCCCGGGGCCCGAGGCTCTGCGACAACGCCCGGCGGGGGAACGAATGCAGCGCCTGGATCTCGGGGTTCCCCCTTCCCCGCTGCGAGCCCTGCCGCCGGGGCCTTCGGTGGAGCTCCATGTGGGGCCACGCAGCGTGCGAGGGGCGTGCCGAAGTCGGCATGCGGTGGGCGGGGGGCCGCAGGCGAACCCTGCCGCTGAGCCCTCGTTCGGGCCGCAGCTCGGGCCTTCGGCGGCCGTGGACTCTGGCGCCCTGGAACGCTCTCGGCGAGGCGCAGCCGCTGGAGGGCCCCCCCCGAGGCTGGAGGGGACCGCCGAGTACCAGCGAAAGTGGCCGACCCCCCCGGGAGGCGCAGCCGCTGGAGGGCCCCCCGAGGCTGGAGGGGACCGCCGAGTACCAGCGAAACTGGGCGACCCCCCCGGACCTCGGAGCCTCTCGAACCCTCCTGCGCCGTGCGGACCTCGGGGCAGGCCCCCTCCCGGCTGCGCGTGAGAGTGGCCTTTCGCCAGAGTGACCTCAGGTACGGGCACACTGGCGCCCCCAGATGGCTGGGCGCGATGCGATAGCATCGGCTTGCGCGCTCGAGCATGGCCTCCCCCCGCGCGCCAAAGGTCACTCTTGCCTGGGGTCACTCTTGCGTGTAGTCGACCCTCGGCCTGCCCCTCGGCAGGCGGCACAGGCGGGCGGGAGCCTCGGCGGCGGCGGTGCGACAGGGAGCCTTTCTTCGGGGGGGGGAACAGCCCAGGGCCCACCCTCAGTCTCAGCCCCACCCCCGGGAAGCGATGCAAGATACATCTCAGGACCACGTGTCTCTATCGCGCCGGCCGCGGGCTTCGTCTCTGGCCGCGGCCCCGCTGGCTGCCGAGCTGCTGGAGGCCGACAGCCCCCCCCCCCCTCCTGGTAAAACGACGCGAAGATCGGGACAAAATCGAATCGGGATAACTCGAAATCTCTGAGAATCGGCGGGTTTGGAGGATGTATCGGGCGCCGCGGCTGCTCCAGAGCGTTCCGGGACGCTCTGAGAGCGCTCCGGAACGCTCTGGAGCGATTTATCCCGATCCTAGCCTTGTTTTACCTGGGCCTGCGGGTCAGGGGCGCCGCTGAGGGGGGCAACGGGCACAGGGGCGGGCGGAGGTTCTGAGGCTCGAGGTCCTCGGCGGCCCCGGCGGCCTCGGGCCAGTTTTCGGGCGGCCTCGTCGCTTCTCGGCGGTTCCCCAGCCTCGGGGCGCTCTCCAGCAGCTGCGCCTCGCCGAGAGCGATGCGGGGGGGGGGGGGGGGGGCACGCATCGTCAGGGACGACGTCGGGAGGGGAGGAACTTTCTCGAGGGGGGAAGCATCGACCCCCGATCGCTCGTTTCTCACCGATCGGGGCCTGCTGCCCAGGAACGTGAGGTCGCGCTATCGAGGTCCCTGCTGCCGATCTATCGGCGAGGCCTCGCCGATTCCAGCTCGATGCTTCCCCCCCTTTAGCCCGTCCCCGCTGTCGTTTCCCCCTCAGCGGGGGCGTCCTCGAGCCACGGGGTCGCGATGCCACGCGATCCTCTCGTGGTGGCGTGCCTCCGCTCGGCCATGGGGGCTGGCTCGGCGGCGCTCGAAGGGTCTGCGCGCGCCACTGCCGGGGGGCCTCGCACGGATCGAAGGGGCCTGCGCCATCCTCTTCGGGGCTTCGCAGGGATCGAAGGGGCTGGCGCCGCGCTCCTTTGGGGGTCTCAGAGGTGTCGAGGGGTCCGTGCCCCCCTCGGGCGAGCTCCAGGGGAGCCTCCCTGGAAGCGCCCAGGGGCTCCCTGGAAGGCTCCTGGAGGTCTTGGAAGCCGCCAGATGCTCTACGAGGCCCTTGCCACCCGCCCCCGTCAGGGGCCTCGAAGGTTCTGCAAGGCTGAGGGCAACGCCTTCTGGGAGGCCCCACGAGAGCTCTCTGAGCGCTGGATCAGGCCTCTCTGCAGGCCCCCTTGGACGATGCCGTGGGCTCCGTGCGAGGCACTTAGGGTTCCCTGGAGGTCCACTGCGCCGATGAAGGGGCCACGTCCACCAGAGAGCTAGAAGTCGGGCGCAGAAGCACGCCCTGTCCCCGAGGAAGTGCACGAGCGCGCCTGGCGCGCCTGCACCATTCTGCCCAAGCCGTGCTGTGATACACCGCTTTCCGCCTGCCCACCCAGCGGAAATCCAGGGTACGAAGCTTACTCGGGAGGGGAAAACACACAGACACAAGTTATCGTCGACTCCCAGGGGAATATGGGAAGCCATGGGAAGTCGCGGGGAAGACGAAGCTCAATAATAATACAGAAACATAAGGCAATCCTGGGATTAGTGCCTATTTATTTATGTGTCCTTGGCCCCTTCACTTACGTGAGTGTCCCCTCGCCTCCTCTTCTGCACCATTTGTCTGGGGCGGTCCCTCCTTCGTCCCGCGGCCCTTTTCCTGATGGGGCTCTGGCCCGCGCACGCTCCCACGAAAGGTGGGCGTGCTGATTTCCTGCAGACGTGAGCCATAGTAATCATTTTCGTGGGTAATTTAAACCAATTGCTGGGAGGAATCAGTATGCGTGATTGTATGCGTGTATGAGTGAGTGCATAAGTGGATCTGCGCACGCGCGTGTGTGGGTGTGCGTGTGCGTGCGTGTGCGTGCGTGTGCGTGTGCGTTTGCGTGTGCGTGTGTGTGTGTGTGTGTGTGTGTGTGTGTGTATGTGTTCGTGTGCGTGTGCGTGTGCGTGTGCGTGTGCGTGTGCGTGTGCGTGTGCGTGTGCGTGTGCGTGTGTGTGTGTGTGTGTGTGTGTGTGTGCGGGGGGTGGGCTGGTGGGTGTTGCTGTTGACCTCCTACTGTTGGATCCCGTTTCTCTACGCTGCGTGAGCTGGGCCGGCCCGAGCGTTCCCGCCCGACTTGACCTACGCCGCGCCGCCGCGCGCGTGGCCGCAACGCCAAAATGTCTGTGTGTGTGTGTCATGCGGGCTGAAAGAGCGACGGCTTCGTCTCTAAAAGTGTGTGTGCGTGTGTTTGTGATTGTGCGTGTGCTTGTGCACCACATTCCTCTTTGCCGGAACATCTACATGCACATGTGGAGCTGCGTTTCGTAGCCTTTCCGGCCCAAGGGTCTGATGTCGAGCCAAGCAGAACGCTGCCGCTGCCATTCGCTGGGGCGGCATGATGGGGCCAGCTGCGCTATCAATCGCAGCATCCTTTCGCCACCGTGTCGCACTGGGTCTCAGGATCTTCCTGCGCAAGCAGCGAGTCCGGGGATGGTCGCTCATCTTGGCTTACCTCGCGTGCGAGCTGGTCTGCCTCTGGCGCTTCCGCCTGCGCATGGCTCGGCTGCGGCAGCCAAGGCGGAGTGATCGGCGAGGCACCCTCGAGGACTTGCAGTGGCTGGTGGACTCTGCGGAGCATCCCATATGCCCGATCAATCTGAGTAAGGAGTCCATGGAGATTTACTTGAAAGAGAAGTATCCAGACAGGAAGCAGGGCCTTGACTGGAAAGACGTCTACGCTACAGTCCGCGACGCGTTCTGTCTTGCAGGGCCCTCGGCCATCGAGCATGCCAAAATTCTGCGCATCATCACGGCCATGGCAAAGCAGCAGGGCATTAAGCCCCCTCCGGCGGACGCGAAGCCACCGGCGCGCGATGCACCTCTGGCCTTCGGCAGCGCGCCGCTGCAGGTGGTGCACAAGCCCTTGCCCGTGGAGGCTGCTCTGTCGGTTGCACGCTGGGTTGCCGATGCCCTGTTTCTCGCCCTCGGCTTTCGCCAGCGCTGGCTGCCCACGCCAGAAGGGTGGTTGCGATACTGGTCGTGCCGCCCTCGCGAAGCTGACCCGGCAGAGCTGCCCGCAGTCTTCATCCATGGCGTCGGCCTCGGTGCGGCCCCGTACTTGCATTTCATCGACCGGCTCCGCAGGGGCAGGCGGGCACCGTTGGTGGTGCTGGAGCTCCCGAACTGCTCTCGTTCCAACTTCCAGGAGGTCTCGCCGAGTGTGCCCTCCTTCCGTGACGCCTTCGAGCGCCTGTTGCTGAACGAGCTCCAGATCGCCGGCCCAGGGCGCTACGTTTTGATCGGGCACTCCCTAGGCTCTGGACGCCCGAGATGGGCACGGAAAAAATGGGTACGATGCCCAACAGCAGTTCTTGTTCATGTTGAACAGGTCTCGCTGTCCGCGCCGCCGCGGCCTGGGCCCATTCGAGACAGGAGGCCGCCCAGCCCAACAGCGGCCGCTGTTGGTTTGGGACAACATTTGCTGTTGGGCATTGTACCCATGTTTCCGGTACCCATTTCGGGCGTCCAAACAGGCACGGACTACTGCAGCATGGTGATGAACGACCCGCGCATGCCAAGCAGCGATCCCGTCTTGCGGCCAGCACGGCTGGTCCTGCTCGATCCGATCTGCTTCGTGCACGAGATTGCAGAAGCCCACCGCCTGCCATTCTGGACTTTCGCGGAGGCGCGACGGCACGCCGCCAAGGCTGGTATCTGGTGGCCTCTGATGATGATTGTGCTTCTCGTAGTGATACGGGACGAGTACAACCAGGAAGGGACCAAGCGTGCGATTGTGCCGGGCACAGACTCCATCTTTCGTTGCTCCCACTCCCTATTGCAGCGCTGCCCGACACTGGTCGTCCTCTCGGGCAACGATGTGGCTCTTCCAGCTTGGAAAGTCTACGACTACGTGCGAGCACAGTTCCCTGAAGTGCAGGTTCGTATCGATCCTGGGCTTGAGCACGGAGGTTTCTTGATGCCGTGGAATCCGTGGTGGCTCTCTCGAGCACATGCTGAACACATCATACGTTTCCTGGCCTCCGACGCGTCCCTGCCGTTCCGGCGCGTCGGTTCGCAGCCCGACGCGAAGCGTGAGGCGAGGCGTCAGGCTGAGAAGGAGAGGCCCATCAGACGCAAGACTCTCTCGGAGAGCACCCTGTTGGCCTTGCAATGAGGCGGGCGTGTCTGTGCCTTCGGCTGCACGGCAGGCAGAACAAAACGACGTTCGTCTCGGCCTTTGCTGCCACATTGCCGAGAACGGCCCAGGGAGCATTGTCGGGGCGGTGGGGGCGGGGCGTTTACGGCAGGGTGCGGCTGGCATCGCCCAGCCAGTGGCTGAGGGCGTCGTCGCCACGATGGGGATCGTCAGCTCCTCCTGAGGATCGAGGTTCGAGGAGTTGTTTGCACGATTTTTCAAGCGTGTTGGAGGAGGTTCTGGAGGCTTTGGGGGGCTCCTGAGCTATGAGGAAGTTTTTGGAGTCCTCGCACGGCGCGCAATAGTTTCATTATCTAATGCACACGTCCGCCACGTGAGACATGGGATGACGTTCGCGCGGCGATAACCCCGACGTAAGTACGAGGTACATCAGGCGTGAATCCGACGTAAATCTGATGTGAAGTCGACCTGGATCCGACGTAAGCTGGGTCTCAAGTTGCCGCGCGAGGCCTCCAGGATTGCCCTCAGAACCTGAGGGCCCTCCCTTCTCGAGGAGGTGGAGATCCCTGCCCTGGTGACCCCCTCCTCTGGCATTGCCTGGGCCACGGGGCCCCGCCGCGTCTGGCAGTCGTCCTATACATGCGTTCTCTTGCCAGGTTTTGAGGGGGATTTGGAGTCGGGAGCCTGGGGATGGGGAGGGAGGGAAGGGAGGGGAGGGCGTGGGTGCGCCTCACCAGGGGAGGGGGCTCAGACCCCCAGGCTGCACCTCCGTCTCCTCCGCCTTGCCGTTCTCTGCCTGCTCTCTCCCCTCCCTCCTCTCCCTCCCTGAGCCAGGCCCGTGTGTGCCGTGTAGCGTGCGCTGTTGAGCGCTAGCCCCTATGCGGGGGCCCCTCGCAAGGTGTCCCTGGGCCGAGGCGCGAGGGAGGGAGGGGAAGGGGCGAGAGGGGTGGAGGAGACCCTGAGATCCCAGCGTCGCAATCCTTCCACACTGGGCGCTTTCGCCCGGTCTCGGGCCGCGGGGCCGTCACGGATCCATCCGGCAAGCAACAACGGCCGAAAGAGAGGGTCTCGAAGGCTCTGGTCGTGATCTTCCGCAAGCTTTTGTGCTTTTGTCGCAGCGCCCGATCTCGGGGGAGGGGCGCGCTCCGCGCGCCCCCTGGCCGCTTCCCAGGGCTCCCCCCCCAGGCAGGCTCCGCGCGGGCTCCAGGATTCTGCCCGGCGCAGCCGAAGACGGCTCCCGCGGCCACCTTGGGGGCGCACGCAACGGGGCTCAGCGCAGACGGGCCTCAGCCAGAACGCCAGGCCCCTCGGGATCCTGCGGAGCCCGCGTCTGGCCGAGGCGGGTCTGGGAGCCGCTCGCGGCCCCAGAGGTGGCCTTGCATGTTGGCCGAGCTGGGCGTGGGACCTTCCCAGGACACTGCATTGCATGTGTTACAGTTTGGCCGAGCTGGGCTTGCGCGGAGCCTGGTTAGTCCACGCCCGACATGACTCTCCAAGACAGCCCCAGGCCTAGACCACCGGCGCCGCGATTTCTGTTCGCAACGTCGCCCCCCAGAGGTCTCGACCCATTCCCGAGGGCAGGTTTTTCATCCTGGGTCGTTTTTTGATGGTCCCAGGACCCGGCGAGGGCCCGCAGATGCCGAAAATAGCGAAACATGCCCCGTCGTGTTTTTTTCGCGATGCGAGAGGGTCTGGGGAGAGGGATGGGCCGGAGGGGAACGGGCAGAGGAGAGATCGCAGCTGCTCTCCCTGAGTGCTCGACAGCGGATCGGAGGAGGCCGGCAGCCCTTTCGGTGCTCGAGGCCTCTGGAGGATCGAGGCGGGTACGGAGAGGGCGGCTCGGATATAGCCAGGAGCCCGGGTAAGGGAAGTCGGTTAGTAATTTCGGTGCCGAGCACAGGGGGGAAGTGAGATTGGGCAGGTCTTCTCAGAGGGCGGCGGGGCGTCTCAGAAGCACGCCGGCCTTCCAAGAAGCCGCTTCTGTCCTCAGAGAAGGCTCGTCAACTTGTCAGACGGCGCGGGGGCTGCTGAGAATCCCCGCGCCTTTGAGAAGGCCCGCCCCCTCTCACTTCCCCGCGGGTTCGCCACCGAGATTGGGCCCTAAATGTCAGAATCACTGGACCACGTCTGCCGTAGCTGGTGTTTGCTGTGGGTGACGGCAGCCCCAGACAGTGGAAAGGAGCGCGGGAGGGGCGCCCCCCAGTACACATCGCAGGTCCCACTAAACCCAGTCCCGCCAACGCCCGAGTGGTGACGAAGACCAGCAGCAGCTCTTGTCACTTTGAGCAAGGCTCTCCGTCGGTGTCGCCGCGGGCGAGGGAAAGGGACGCCTGCCAGACAGCGGCTGCCTTCGGTCTTGGACAACGTTCGCTGTTGGGCATCGTGCCCGCGT
>CAUYUJ010001580.1:0-10000 GCA_963575745.1 Prorocentrum cordatum | reverse complement strand
AGAGGGCGCGGGGGTGGACGGTGTGGGCGGGAAGGGATGGCGGAGGCGAGGAAGGTAAGGGCGACGGTGGGGTGAGGGTGTGGAGATGGCAAGGGAGGATGGCATGGGGTGGGCGGCGGATGCGGGTGAGGAGGATGTGGGCGGTGAGGATGGAGCGGTGCATGAGCACATGTGCCAGGTGGTAGGAGTGAGGGGCCCTCCGTGGACCTGGGCCTGTCGGGGCCATCCCTGCGCGGAGAGCACACGGGCCAGCGCCTCGGGCCCCGGGCCTCGGGCCCGGCTGGGCGACCCTGCCGCAGCCCTCACGCCGAGGGCGCGGGCGTGGCAGGGGTACCCGGATGCCTCCAGACGCCGTCAAGCACGTGCGAAAGCGTCTTTCCTAGATCCTCGAGGGCCGATGGCAAACGTTAGCAGTGGATCTAAGAAGAAGAAGAAGAAAAGAAGAAACATACTAACTTGCATGCGTATAAACTTCCGCAGCTCCGCGCGGAGCTCCGAAAGGGTATGTGTGTGTGTGATGTGCTTGCTCCTCTAACCACGAGGAGCTCGGCCGCAAGTCATGGGAGCCTTGTGTTCCATCCTTGCTCCGTCTTTGGAGGGCGCTGGCGTCGGCCAGCGCTTGGTAATCGATGAGATAGCGCCGACTTGGCGCCGACTCAGCGCCGATTCAGCGTCGGTGAACGTCGATGAGCAAGGGCCAACAAGATGGTACTTACGGGAGGCTCCCATGAGCTGCCGCAGAAGGAGGAGGTGGTGGCCGCCCCTCCCGAGGAGTTCGCCGTGACCTCCGAGATCTTCAGCGCGCGCGTGCCGATCCTGAAGTTCCGCTTCGAGGGCTGCCTGGACCCGCCGGCGCGGCGGCCAGTGCGCCAGCCCGGGTTCGGCAGCCTCACAGACCCCAGTGAGCGACGAAGGAAAAGGGGTTCGTCTTTCGTCTTCGGCACTGGCGCGTGGGCGTCCCGCGTACGGTCGCGCGTGGGCGCCCTGACTTCTGATGTAGCGTTTCACGCCAGCGGCCTGCGTGAGCCACCGCGTAGCGTCGCCGCGCCGTTGCGCGTAAGAGCTGCCTCTTTCCGTCACTCAAGTGGAATAATACTATTAATGATAACAACAATAATAGTTACAAAAATAATATTTATATTAATACTACTACTAATACTAATACGAATGCGAATGCGAGTGCTAATACTAATACTAATACTAATACTACTACTAATACTAATACGAATCCTAATACTAATACTAATACTAATACTAATACTAATACTAATACTAATACTAATACTAATACTAATACTAATACTAATACTAATACTAATACTAATATTCATACTTTTACTAATATTAATACTAATACTAATACTAATACTAATATTAATACTAATACTAATATTAATACCAATACGAATGCGAATGCGAATACTAAGATACTACTACTACTACTACTACTATTACTACTACTACTACTACTACTACTACGACTACTACGATACGACTACGACTACGACTACTACTACTACTACTACTACTACTACTACTACTACTACTACTACTACTACTACTATACTACTACTACTATATATACTACTATTACTACGACGACGACTACGACGACGACTATACTACTACTACTACTACTACTACTACTACTACTACTACTACTACTACTAAGACTACTACTACTACTACTACTACTTCTACTACTACTACTACCACTACTACTACTAGACTACTACTACTACTACTACTACTACTACTACTACTACTACTACTACTACTACTACTACTACTACTACTACTACTACTACTACTACTACTACTACTACTACTACTACTACTACTACTACTACTACTACTACTACTACTACTACTACTACTACTACTACTACTACTACTATTAGTAATACTAATACTAATACGAATACGAATGATAATAATAATACCAACATAGTATCAATAACCGATGAAGATAAACTTCCGGAGCTCCGCGCGGATTTCTTGGATCGGCGCTAGGCCCCCCTTGGCGGCGTCTTCGGCGCCGCCCCTGGCGCGCTCCGCGCGCCCGCCAGGGGAGAGCATGCTACGCATGGCATGAATTCAGTAGAGGATGAAGTGTTGGATCCGTGAGTGGATGAACCTAGACAGTATGATGATCAGAGGCTGTGATGCCTCTATTGGTTTTGGGTCGGCTATGATGCCAACCTGTGCCCACCCCGTCCCGTCTCCAGGGACTTCGCATCCCCCTTTGATGGCAGGATGGGGAGACGGTCCGCCACCCCCGGCACTGCACGTACTGTGCCGGTTCGTGGGAGTTTGTTGAATTCTATGACTGTCCCTTCCCTTCCCATCCCACCCCTCCGGCTACGCGCCTGGTCCCGGCTACAGCGACGATGGTAGGGGGTCTGGTCTACGTGTACAGTCACCGCGCATAGTAAGGACAAACCGCTTTTTCAAGGGTACCCTTGGGGCCTTGCTTGCCTCAGCCTCTGCGGCCCGTCCCTAGCAATTTTCGCAGGCCAGGATACTTCAACATCGGCCTCCAAGGGTCTTGCGTCCTTACCACGCGTCCTTACCATACGTTTTCACTGTATACCTTTTTTGTTCCTCTGGGTACGGTAGGTTTGCGTCGTGTCGACCAGCGGCGACCCCAGCGCGGGCGTTCAAGGTTGAACGCCGCCGGCGACCCAGAATCGATCGATGTTGAACGATCGGACGTTGCGGCAGCGGCCGATCGTTCAAGGTTGAATGATCCCTGCGGTGTCAAAAACCAACGCTGGGGTCGGCACGACACGAACCTGCCGTAGGTTCGCGTCGTGTCGACCAGCGTCGACCCCGCCGCTGGCCTTCGACGTGGAGCGCCGCTGGCGGCCCAGAGTCGGCCGATGTTGAACGATCTGACGTTTCGGAAGCGGCCGCTCGTTCAGCGGCCGCTCCTCATGTGTGAACAAGGTGTGGTTGCCTCATCCTCCTCCTCCTCCCCCTCCGCCTCCTTCCTCCTCCTCCTTCCTCCTCCTCCATCCTCCTCCTCCTCCTCCTCCTCCTCCTCCTCCTCCTCCTCTCCTCCTCCTCCCGTTCAGTGTTGAAAGATCCCCGCGGTGTCAGTAACCAACGCCGAAGTCGACACGACACGAACCTGCCGCAAGCACAGACTTCCGGACGTCCGCGCAGGTCTCTTGGATCGGCGCTGGACCCCCCTCCCTGGGGCCCGGGGGTCTCTTGGGGTCCAGGGAGGCCCGTTCCCTTGAGGAGCCGAGCCAAGTCCCCCCCCCGACCGTGCCCCCAGCTTTTGCGCATCGAGGCCGCTCGGCCTCTTGTGGAGGGCCTTCTCTTTCCGCCCCCGCCGCTGGGCGCTGCTCCGATGGCCGGGCGCTGGTCGCCATGGCACGGCACGATGTTTTTGTCACCGTTTTCCTGCTCCCGGGGTCGTTCCCAAAGGTTCCCTCTTGGGCGCGACTTGTGCTGGGGGCGATCAGGGGCGACAGCGAGGGCTGAAAAAAAGGAGCCCTTTCGGGCCCCAAAGGGTGCCTTTAGGGCCCTCCGTAACCATTTTGGCGCAAGGCTTCTTTTAGTCCAGGTACGTTTGATCTCCGATCGTCGTAGCTTCGAATAGCTGCCGATACCGAATAGCTTCGTATAGCTTCAATTTTCAATCATACACGTTCCAAGTTATGTTTCGAACAATGGCACAGCTTTGCGCAGTGGGGTTTGTAACTACGTGCGCTGAGCACGTGGACCTGCAGCTCATGCAGATACACACGGCCAGTCTCTTGCGTGGCAATGGGATCCGGCAGGGATGTCATACCTTGACCCAGGGCGACGAGTGTTACGAGAAGGTTCAGTGGGCGATGCAGACGGGCATCAATTTGCACCCAAAGTGGTATCTCCCTCTGACGAGTAATTCCAGCTTCGAGGACTTCCAGCAGCACCTGCACGCCGTGGACAGGCTCTCTGACGTGTGTCCCAAGCCTTGTGCAGCGGCGCAGTCAGAGGAGCGACTGGCAGAGCGGTTGCCCGCAGTGCCAGAGGAATGCCGCACCAGTGTCGAGGGCGACGAGTGCTACGAGAAGGTTGAGTGGGCAATGCGGACGGGCATCAAAAAACACCCAGAATGGTATCTCCCTCTGACGAGTACTTCCAGCTTCGAGGACTTCCAGCAGCACCTGCACGCCGTGGACAGGCTCTCTGACGTGTGTCCCAAGCCTTGTGCAGCGGCGCAGTTTGAGGAGCGACCGGCAGAGCGGTTGCCCGCAGTGCCAGAGGAATGCCGCACCAGTGTCGAGGGCGACGAGTGCTACGAGAAGGTTGAGTGGGCAATGCGGACGGGCATCAAAAAACACCCAGAATGGTATCTCCCTCTGACGAGTACTTCCAGCTTCGAGGACTTCCAGCAGCACCTGCACGGCGTGGACAAGTTCTCCGATGTTTGCCCCAAGCCTTGCCCTTGGCGGTCAGCAGACCAGCTCCGGATAAGTTCTGGATCCCCGATGCCTACATCTCAATATACCGGAACTCCGATGCCTACAGCTCAGCATGTTGGAACTCCAATGCCAACAGAAATCCATGAGGATGACCTACTCATATCGGCCTACCCTGGATACGAGCAAACCGGTCGCAATTGCCAGTGTGGAGAGCCAATATTACAGTTGTCAGAAGAGTTCGAGTCTCTCGAGTTGTGTGCCTCGGAGTGCTCATTGCTCCCCAACTGCAAGGCCTTCGGTCTTCACCCTTGGCAGTCGATCTGGCGAGGCCAGTGCGATCTCTACGATGCACCGTGTGGGGAAACGAACGGGCATGACTCCAACACCACCTGTACCAACCCAACCCCGCTTGGAGCCATCAGTGTCAATTTTAACCGAGTGCCGACGCCCGCGCCCACGCCTGCACCCACGCCTGCACCAGACCGTTGCGATGTTACGGATGGATCGTTTCTGAGTTCTTTCTACCCGTGTCAGTGCGGGTCTGATGTGGTGTGTGTCACAAACGAGGTTTGCTCAAAGGACAGGTCAGGCTATTCGTGCTCTCCTCCTGGCATTCTCAAGGTAGAATGGCCGTGTTTGACGACTTCGATCGGCAGCCCCTACTTCGTGCTTGCAGGGAGCAGCGTAACAGGAGCGCCAGTATACAGCAACACCGATGGCAATTACATATATTGGGACGTGTCGTGCGATGGCATCGAGCGACCTTTGCTATATCAGCAGCCGCGATGGATCCTCGACTCAGACTCACCAAATATGACAGCGACCATGGATTTAGATTCTGATTCGGAGTGCTCTTATTTTGGGCATCACGGTAGTTCTGATTTCAGTGGTGTCCCTCTGGGGAGCACAATTTGGGCGGTGGCATGCGACGGTGAAGTTTCCAACATGACGGTGAACATCACTTACGAAACATATCTTCCCACCCCATCGCCGACGATGGAACCTGGGGCACCGTGCACTTGTGACCAGGGATGTGGCATGTTTCCTTACCTTGACTTAGATGGTGATGGTTGCCTAGTGGAGGCAGAAGTAAACAAAGATGAGAGTCTCAACGGGCATTTTGCCGAGATCGACACGGACGGTGACGGCTGCGTCACCCAGACAGAGTGCGGGGATTCGCCGTATTCGAGTGGTATGCTCAGGTTCCCAATCCAGGGCCCAGCTGAATGCAGCTACGGATACTATTTCATGGACGGCACCAGCGTCTGCCAGCAATGCACCAACGGTGCCACGCGGCGGCGTCGCTCAGAGGCCTGCGGCAACTGCCCCGCGGACAAAGAGGACGTGGGCGACTTCGACAACTGCATCTCGGGGGTGTGGCTCACTGAACCCCTCGCGGTCGGGTCCCGCGTTGCCTTCGTCAACAAGGACATCGACGAGAGCGGAGTCTTGTTGCAGAAGGGCGATGGGATCACCGTGTCGACGCGGAACCCTGGTCACTTCGAGAGAATGATTATCGTCGACAAGGTTGGTTTCAATGATACCCAGAGGCTGTCGTCACACCACGAGTCCCTGCTCCGTACGAGTGGGCCTTTTTTCGTGCTGGACCACGGGGTGCACGCGCCCTTCGTCAAGTTCGACGCGATCGTCTCCGCCTGCTCGGACGTCAGTGGACTGTCGCTCAGCGGACAGTACCCATGCGGATGCGGCATCGAAATCTGCGATTTCGGGTACAGGTGTGACGAGGAGTGCGGTGGGAACAACACGGTCCTCGATTCCTACGCGGGCAGCGGCTACGGGAACGGCGGATGTTGCCTCGGCCCCCCTGTCTCTCCTCTGCCCACCCCGGCCCCGACGGTGTCGGCCAGGGGTGACCCGCACTTGGTCAACCTTCAAGGCGAGCATTTCGACGTTAACCACGGCGGCGAGTTCACATTGCTCCGGATCCCGCAGGCCGCCGACAGGACCGCCGAGGTGCAACTTCGGGCAACGATCCGACCCGAGTACGGGAAGCCATGCACCACGTACATCACCGCGGTTGAGCTCTCGGGCACGTGGATCGGTGAGGCGGTCGTGCAGGTGCGGTCCTACCTCAGGTCACACACCAAGAATGGAAGCGACGATTTCTTGGGGCTCCGGGTGCTGGAGCCAGGCGCGCCAGAAGATGTTCCGTGGACGAGTCTCGCGGATTGGACCGATGGGAACATCCGTCTCTCCGAGCAGCAGGCAGAGGAAGGCGTCAGGGTGACAATGTCCAAGTCACAGTGGCGCACCAAAAAGAGCGTGAAGGAAGGATTGCCGACCGTAGCCGGACAGATTCAGATCACAATGCAAAGCAAGGTGAGTGAAGATTCCGCGACGATTGTCGTCCGCCAAGACCTCCCCATGCAGGAGCACCTGAATTTGGCTGTACGGCGTTTGAGCGCACTCGGTCGTGCAGACATTGGCGGACTTCTTGGGTTCGATGCGCATGTCGAGTCACTAGAGGACGTCACGCCAGAGTGCCAGCGTCACAGGGATGGGCTGGACACGAACAAAGGTCCGCGCTCAACACCACGCTGGAAGATTCGTTGGCAGAGGATCAAGGAGCAGCGCGCGAGCAATCCCGTACCTGGTGGGTCAATGAATGACAACGAAGCGGCTGCCAACTTCCTTGGCCTTGGTAAGATGCGAATGCAAGAGAAGGACATGATGTGCGTCTGCCCCAACGGAGGTCCCATGCATCCCACAGGGGACCACTATGCCGCGAATCTGATAGGTGGCAGACGCCTGGGCGTCCTTGCAAAGTTCCAGACTGGCAGGTTTGCGGAGGCAACGTGGGACTGATGAGCACGCATCGAATTGGCCGGCGCGATCGCCGGCATCTATCCGCGCAGCAGCCTTGGGCTCCCGTGTCCCGTGTCTACCTCAAGAAGCTTGCGGGGTTGCGGCTTGGGCGCCTGGCATGCCTTGCTACGTCGACACGGGTCGCCAGAGGCGGCGGGAGATTGGTTGGGGCTTCGGCGGGGGCCAGCGGAGATGAAGGAGAGAGAGAGAGAGAGCCGTCTTTTCGTAATCAATTCATGTCAGCTACGCACTTTTGTGGCTTTTGATCCGTTGAGTCTTCTTCGGTTTGCGTGTGCGTGCTCGATCCCCTTGGCTTCGCAATGTGTTTAATAACACGTCTTGGGGCTTCTGTACCATGTGCGCACGCGTGTATCGGGAGCAGCACGTCGATTGGACGTACCTGATACCGATGCTCCTGGGCCAGTGCGGGTACAGGAAAAAAAACGGCCCAAGAGACCCCGAAGACGGCCCAAGAGGCCTTCAGGAGAGCCCCCAGGAGGCAACAGTTGTTTAGCATATTCGCCTGTTGTGTCGTAGCAGCGTCCAAGACGGCCCAAGAAGCCTGCGAGATCGCCCCAAGGCGGCCCAAGAGGCCCCCAAGAGGGCTTCAAGGCAGGCCAAGAGGACCCCCAGAACGGCCCAACAGAAGCTCACGATGCCCCCAAAAGGCTTCCAAGAGAGACCCACGAGGGCCATGGGAGGTCCCTAAGAGGGCCCAAATTCCCCAGGAGAGCCCCAAGGCAGCGCAAGGCGACCTCAAGACGGACCATGAGGCCCCCAAGACGGCCCAAGAGGCCCCAAAGACGCCCCAAGAGGCCTTCAGGAGAGCCCGTAAGAGGCAAACATCATCCCATTCCCTGAGGAAGATGCTTTTTTGCGTATTCGCTTTGGGTGTCGTATCAGCGTCCAAGACTGTCCAGGAAGCCTGCGAGATCGCCCAAAGGCGGCCCAAGAGGCCCCCAAGAGGGCTTCAAGCCAGACCAAGAGGACCCCAAGGCTGCCCCACAGACACATACACGGGCACACAGACACACAGACACAGACACACAGACACACAGACACAGACACACAGACACACAGACACACAGACACACAGACAAACAGACACACAGACACACAGACACACAGGCACAGACACACGGACACACAGACACAGACACACAGACACAGACACACAGACACACAGACACAGACACACAGACACAGACACACGGACACAGACACAGACACAGACACACAGACACACAGGCACAGACACAGACACACAGACACAAACACACAGACACAGGCACACAGACACAGACACACAGACACAGACACACAGACACAGACACACAGACACAGACACACGGACACAGACACACAGACACGGATACACAGACACAGACACACGGTTACAGACACACAGGCACAGACACACAGACACGTATACACAGACACAGACACACAGAGACACGGTCACAGACACAGACACACAGACACACAGACACACAGACACACAGACACACAGACACACAGACACACAGACACACAGGCACAGACACACATACACACAGGCACACAGACACGCAGACACACAAACACACAGACACACAGACACACAGACACACAGACACATAGACACACAGACACAGACACACAGACACACAGACAAACAGACACACAGACACACAGACACACAGACACAGACATACACTAGAATCCCTTTCCAATAGAATCTCGTTGTGGCGTTTTCCAATCCAATCGAATCCCTTTGTGGTGCTTTCCAAAGGATTCCTTTTGCGAGGCTTTCCACTCGAATCTTTGTGTGGTGCTTTCCAAAGGGGTCCTGCGTTCCAATCGAACCCCTCTGTGGTGCTTTCCAGAAGATTTCTGTTGTGAGGCTTTCCAGTACAATCCCGTTTGTGGCGTTTTCCAATCCAATAATATTCTTCTTTGGTGCTTTCCAAATGGTTCCCACTAAGAAGCCTTGCGCTACCCCGCCGCCCTCAGCCCGAGTTTGCACTGGCCCGCTGAAGGAGGATAAGAGGATGAGGAGGAGCGACGGAGAGCGGGGAGCAGATGAGGGAGGGGAAATTATAGATACAAATCCGAATAATATGTATGATCACGTGTGTGTGGGAGGAGCACATTATATATGTGTATACCAATGTAAATTGATATACTGATTATGTTTGTGTATCTATATACATACATGTACATGTGTATGTGTGTATGTGTATGTGTATGTGTATGTATATGTGTAGATGTACGTGCATGTGTACGTGTACGTGTACGTGTACGTGTACGTGTACGTGTATGTGCATGTGTATGTGTATGTGTATGTGCATGTGTATGTGTATGTGTATGTGTATGTGTATGTGTATGTGTATGTGTATGTGTATGTGTGTAGGTGTATGTGTATGTGTATATGTGTATGTGTATGTTCATGCGTAGGTGTCTAGATGTATGTACTTGTGCACTTACATGTATGTGCATGTGTAGATGTCTTATTATATGCGTATGCGTATGCACAGGGTTCCTATGTTTCTAGAAGCCGTGGGGGGCGGGAAAAACCGCCCCCCCCCCCCTTCCCACACATACACATACACGCACAAAGCATCGCCCCCCCGGGATCTGGAGGTTTGGGGCCAAGGCCCCCCTGCCCTGCCGCGCCTTCCAGGGCGCGCTGCTGGGCCTTGCCAGTAAGCTCAAAGCGATCAGAGAAGGGATCGGAGAGGCGCAGGAGAGCTTCAGGGCAGCGCAAAACGGACTCA
>CAUYUJ010001579.1:84539-97039 GCA_963575745.1 Prorocentrum cordatum | reverse complement strand
GCCGCACCCCTCCCCCCCGCCTGTATCACCCCTCCCATGGATAGTACTATTTCCACATGATTCCGTCGTTCATATTATATACAAAGTCGTACCTATATCGGACACACCCTTCTCAACCCTGTCAAATAAAGCTGTGCGCGCGCACTCGTTTATCCAAAACCGTAAACCGACAATAAACCCGAAAATAATTAAACGAAACCGATTATCAACAAAAACGTGGGGCAAGATCCACACGCGCGCGACGTCGCGCGCGCGCATGCCAGTTCCCCGAAAGAAATAAAACACAGTGGCGTTGCAAGATGGCTGTTTCAAAAAAGTCTGGACGATTTTGCAAATCTTGACGAAAACTACAAAAACTGTTCAATAAATTCAGCAGGTGGGACCAAGCGGGCCTGTCGCGCGCTAGCGTCGACATCGTTCGAACCTGTGTTGCGCGTTTGCTGGGATGGGGGCGGCGAGATCCCTGTCAAAAAAAACACGCGGGCCACTCGCGCCCGCCGGTCGCGCGCGGTCATGTCGAAATTCTTTCCGACACATGTATCACCGACACGTGGACGCCATCATTGTCATCGACGTGATCGTGATCAGCATCGGCGCCATCATTGGCGTTGCCGTCGTCATCGTCATCATAGTCACCAGCGTCGCCGCACTACTTTCATAACCGCGCACTCCCGCCCAGCCCGAGTCGCCGACTCGCACAAAAGTGCCCGCGCGCCAGCGCGGCCTGCGAGACACGCTGGGAAGTCCCCAGCGGTCAGCTCCGCCGCGGCCGCGTCGGTCGCGCCAGGCGCCAGACTAGCTGGCCAAGCGCAAAACTCGCTGGGCTGGCGCGGCCGCAGCGATGCGCCAGCCAGCGCCAAGCAGTCATCGCAATCGACGCAGCATAGATTTTGCAAACGACGTTGCTGGTTGGTGGATGGGATGTTTGCGCGAGCACAGGATTTGACAACTCTTTTCGAAGAACAATTAGTTGCTCACATGGATCACACAGCATAGATTGCACCACGTTTACTGCACCACATAAGTCGCCCAAATTGTGTTTCCAATTGACAACGCGCTAAATGCCAAATGCTCCCCGACAAACGAGCCAGGCCCACAGCCTGGCCAACATCACTGTGGATGCTTTGGCACACGAACCCCACAAAGAGCCCCCCCCCACCCCTGCGGAGGAGGAGCCGGCTCACGCAGGCCCGCCATGGCGAGCACTCCACATATCCTCGGCTTCCTTAGCCAAGCACGCGTCCGCGACCTCGAGGATTCCGAGGAGGAGCGTTAAGGCCCCATCCTCGCTGACACCATCGCCCCCGCGCCTGATACTCGACCTCCCTGGCCAAGCACGCGCCCGCGACCTCAGGGATTCCGAGGAGGAGCGTTAAGGCCCGGTCCTCGCTGAAACCTTCGCCCCCGCGCCTGACGGCATCCATGACGTCGCGCAGGTCGCCGCCGCGCCCCAGCATCTGGATGACCACCAGCTCCTTCCAAAGCGCCATCACCGCCACGCTCCCCGCCCTGCCGCCGAGGGAGGCCCAGAGGCAACTCACGACGCGGGAGCGCGCCAGCAGCCGCCGAGGGCGGAGCAGAAAGCGCCGCGGCCGAGGGCGCAGAGCGCGCCGAGGCTCTCCAGGAGCGCAGCCCCCGACCGCCCTCTCCGCCCAGCCACCGTCCTCGAGGTCGCAGCCGCCGTCGTCCGCCTCACCGCTGCCGTGGCCTCCAAAGGCAAGCACCGCGGGCCCCGCCTGCACGCAGACGCCCTGGCGCTTGCGAGCCCGCCGCCGCCGCCGCCGAGGCCGGAAACCTTCGGGCGGCGCGGCCCCCGCGGGAGCGTCACGCTGCTCCCCCGCTCGGCCCCCCGCGCGGGCGGGTCTCCGAAGCCGCGCCTCAGGCTCGAGCATCGCCGTCGCCGCGCGGCAAAGGCCCTCCCAGGAGACGACGAGGAGGAGGAGGAGGAGGAAGAGGAGGAGGGGGAGGAGGAGGAGGAGGAGGAGGAGGAGGAGGAGCGCCGCTGCATGCGTCGTCAGTGCAGCCCCACGGACAGCTGACAGCGCAGCGCGAAAAATCGATCGTCGCCGACATGGTGGCCCACTGCGAACCGCGCGGGGGCGGCCCAGCGGCAGCAGGATCGACGCGGGAACGGTTCCCCCCCCATCAAAAAAAAAGAACTGGGAGTATCCGCCACCGTGGGAATGCGCCATGTGCATTCGATTTTGCCCCATCGATCCTTCGAAAGATGCACTCATGCGATTCCAGCCAAGCCGGTATCGCCCCCCCTCCCCTGATTCGTTGCAACATAAAACAATGCGCGCACACCTCTTCATCTACGAAGAGTTATTCGACCCTCGCAAACATGGGAGAAGTGCACGCGCGCGCGTCGCCGAGCGCGCGTGCCGAAATCCTTCAACAAAACCAACGGCCCCGACGAGATGTGGGGGGGGGATGCATCGAACGCCCTCGGTTCTGGACGCCTCCGGAACACCTCCGCCTCGACGCTTTCGCGGAGGCTCCCCCCCCTGCCCCTGCCCGCCTCTGCGCGTGGCCGACCCCCCCCTCTGCGCGTGGCCTCCCCCCCTCTGCGCGTGGCTCCCCCCCCCTGCCCCCCCACTCTGCGCGTGGCCCCCCCTGCCCCCCCCCCCCTCTGCGCGTGGCCGCCCCCCCCCCGTCCATGGGGGCGCGCTCCGCGCGGGGCCGTCGCCCTCCGAGGCCGCCGGCGCCGCGGGCGCTGCGCCGCGCGGCGGCCGCGGGCGCCGCGCCGCGGCCGCCGCCTGCGCGGGGCGGCGGTCGCCGCCGCCGCCGCCGCGGCCGCTGGCCCCCCCTCTCGAGGGAACAGAACGACGAGGACGACGACGACGACGACGACGACGACGACGACGACGACGACGACGACGACGACGACCACGACCACGACCACGACCACGGCGACGTCGGCGTCGTCGGCGCCGTCGGCGGTGGTCGTCGCCGGCGGCGGTCGCCTCGTCGCCTGGCCAGGGCCCGCTCCGGGAAGAGGCCAAGGGGCTCTCGCCCTCCGCGCGCCCGCCGCGCCGCCCCGTCACCCTCCTCCTCCTCTTCCTCTTCCTCCTCCTCCTCCTCCTCCTCCTCCTCCTCTCCTCCTCCTCCTCCATCCTCCTCATCATCATCATCATCATCATCATCATCATCATCATCATCATCATCATCATCATCTCATCTCATCATCATCATCATCATCATCATCATCATCATCATCATCATCATCATCATCATCATCATCATCATCATCATCATCATCATCATCATCATCATCATCATCATCATCATCATCATCATCATCATCATCATCATCATCATCATCATCATCATCATCATCATCATCATCAGCATCATCATCATCCTTCTCCCCCTCCCTCCCTCCCTGCCTCCCTCCCTCCCTCCCTCCCTCCCTCCCTTTCCTCATCCTCCTCTTCCCTCCCTCCCTCCCTCCGTCCCTCCCTCCCTCCTTCCCTCCTCGCGCGCACAGCGGGCTAGGGGGAGAGGGAAAGGCTTCTTAGAGGGCGGTTGTTTCTTAGAAGGCGCTGGCCTTACATCTGCAGACAAGGCCCGCGTTTTCTGAGAAACAAGGGTGTTTCTGAGAAGCCTTCCCCCCTCCCCCCTACCCCCCCTTCTGCGCGTGGCCCATCCTCGCGCGAGGGCCCGCCTGGGCGTGACGTCGGGCGATCTCCCTCCCGAGGGGCCCAAGCGGAGACTTCGCATACGGGTCCGAGCACATGGGGTCGGAAGGTCGTGCCGCATCGGCGACGCTTCGGCGCCGCATCGGCGACGCATCGGCGGCGCATTGGCGTGGAGAAGATCGGGATCCACGCAGAGCCGCATCGCCGATGCGTCGGCTGGGCGTCGCAACGGAGGGGCCGAAGGTTGAGAAAAGGAAAACTGAGACAATGGCCAAGACTGAGCCAAGAAGCGTCGGTGGCGATCTTGGTCATCGTCCATCTTGGTCATCGTCGATTCGAGGATCATCCTCGCGAGTCGGCGACGGCAGGCATGGACCATGACCAAGATCGGCATCGACAAGACCCCGCGACATCTTGGTCATGGGCATCGTGTTTCTTCTCGGCGGCGAGCGAGGGCTGGAAGTGAGAAGGAGAAGGCCTTCTCAAAGGGCTGCGGGGTTTCTCAGAAGCCCTCGCCGCCTCCTGAGCAGTGTTTGTTTGTCTTGATGAGGGGCAATCAACGATAGGGGGTAGCGGGGGACTTGCAAGGGGGGACGCATCGACCTGGAATCGGCGATACATCGCCGATAGATCGGCGTTAGGCCTCCGCTGGTGAATCCGCAACTTCCTGGGCAGGTTGGGGCTATCAAGCCTCTACCGGCAATCAATGGGCGATTGGGTGTCGATGCATCCCCCCCCCACATGCGTATCCCCCCCATCGCTGCCCCTGACTTCGGGGAAGGCTCAGAAGACTCCCCCGAAGGCCGGGGGACTTCCGAGCCTTCTGAGAAGGCCCGCCCCTTCTCACTTCCCCCCCAGTCTCTCCGCCGAAAAAAGGAGGAAGGACTGATGGGCCCATTTTCCACCACCACTACCATAGGTAAGAGAGGAAGGAGGAGGTTGTTGTTGTGGAGCGACCTAAAGCCAACGAAAAAACTTAGAAGACCTCCCCCTCCGAATCCGAGGCATCCTCATCCTCGGGATCCTGGGCAGGTCGGGGTGCCGCCTCGCCTAGCGACCTGACCATGTCGAGGTCGCTCTCCTGGAGGCCGTATGCATCGAGCACGGCCTGGCGGCAAGCGTAGCCGAGCCTGGGCCGACGGCCCGCCTGACCTGCGGCAGGAGAAGGCGAGGCAAGGCAACGAACACTCATGAGGTCCCTCTCAGCCTCCGAGAGCCCTCGAGGCTGGGACACAACCAAATTCTTGGACGAGGCCTTACCGTGGGGGTGCCTGCCATCCCGAATTCTCTTCAGCTGGTGTTTGACCTGCGCGGAGCGAGGCCTGTGGTTGCACCCTGCCGCTAGCAGGTCGCCTGGCCTATAGTCCTCGCAATAGGCCCCGCATTTCACACAGAACACGATAGGCACACCAGCACGGGCGGGACTCTCGATGACACAGCACATGAGAGCGTGGCCCTGCAGAAAGAAGGCTGAGGCGGCCATGTCGGCCCAGTCTAAGCAGCCCGTCCCCCCCGACCCCAAGTCCACCCCCTCCCCGCCCACAGACTCTTCAATCTCTGGCTCAGGCTGAGGCGGCAACTCGTGAGCATCGGGAGCACTCTTTTCCGAAGCTGCAAGGCCGACAGTGTCCAAACGCTTTTCTGCCTGGCCTTGCAGGTGGACCTCTAGCTGGGCAGCCCACTTGGCCGACTCTTTCACAAGACACTTGAGACCTCTGTACAAGTCAACGTCCTGCTGGCTAAGCTGGTGCTTAGCAGCACCCATCTTTGCATAAGAGTCCACCGAATCATTGGCTCGCTTCTCCCACAAGGTCGTCCTGCCACTGTGGACGTCCGACATCGAGCAGTGAGCTGCCGTCTTAAACGCCGCGAAGTCCCCTGGAGAAAAACTGGACCAGAAGGGAGCCCACAGGTGGGCCCTGGGCCCTCCAGCCGAGGCCCCCGCCCCTTGGCCGCCCCAGAGGACATCCAGAGTTCCCTGGCAGTCACAGTATAAATCAATCGGCGCCATCGCACACTGAACCAGCATATATACTGCATAATATTCCCCAGCCTTGGCCGTTTGGCGGGGCCCATGGGAGAAAGGGACGGGTCCGTAACAAGCCGAGATGACATTGCCCAGGGGGTCGGCCTGGACTAAGGCCCAACCAGCCCTCGAAAGCCCAGAAATCCCTGGCCAAGAAGCGGACCCGTCCGAAAAAAATAAACCACTGAGGCGGCCTGTCTCAGGCCTATTAATCCAAAACACAATCTGTTCAGGCTCCCGGGCAGGGAAGAGCGCCAGCGGCGACGGACAGATCGCGCGCGCGAATCTCTCAGCCAGCTCCTCTCCTCCCTCGAGCACGCGGGCCGCCCGTCTGGCTAGCTGCGGCGAGACCATGTCCCTCCTGAGCACAGCGTGAGCCGAGCAGCGAAATTGTCTGTGAAAAAGGGTCTCCGCTTCCTCCTGACACAGCCTACACTTACCGCAACTGTGATACCCATGCCTGTGCACTCTAGCTTGGGGCCAGTGCACATTACTCATTAGGCTCCTGAGGGCCTTCTGATGCTGGGGCTTCCAAGATGAGGAGGAGGAGCGAAGGAGGGGCCTCACAGCATCCCAGAAAAGAGGGTACCCTTGGAGCTCAACACCTATCTGCATCAACGCATGTCTGTCCGACGCTCTGACTGCCGCCGCACGGACCTGCAACCGAAACCCCACAGGCGCGATCTGAGAGAGATTCCAGACCTGCCCGAGGTCAGTTTCGACCGTACGAACATCTCTAAACGTCCAGCCCACACGAGCAAGACTGAGCACTGCCACATCCGCAGGTGTCGCAGCTCCCCGCCATGGGTGCCTTTTCGAATTGGCTCGAGCTATGGCCGCGTCGGCCGTCACATTCAAAATCGAAACCTTGGGAAAACTGTCCCAGACCGCAGTGGCCCATTGAAAGGCCACATGGCCTACATAGGCCACTAACGGGCCGACGATTTCTCCCAGACGAAACGAATGCAGCCGAATTCCCAGGGAGGCCCCTTTGGGATGACGTCCTAGAGCGTGAGCCGCCGACAGCCTTAGGCCATGCATGGCCGTCGGCGATATTCCCAAGACACTACTGCCCCAGAGGGCCGATGCCGTGGCCCCCATTCTCTGCACAAGAGCCACCTCTGCCCCAGCCTCCCTCAGCAAACGAAGTCGCTTCGAACGCGAACCTGCATCGATGAACCTCGCTCTCTGCACTCCCACACGTCGTCGTGAGCCCGTCGTCGCATCCGTGCCAAGGTTGCGCGCATGCTCGACCCGAGACGTACCAGGCAAGCACCAGGAGCCCACAACATGGGTCTGAACCTCTCGAGTGCACAAGTACTTCGTTTTCTTGATGTTCACAGGCAAGTGGAGCTCCTCAAAGCACGAGAAGAACTGAGCGACTGCACTCGATAGCACCTGAGCTACCTGAACTGGCCGACCACATGCCTGTAATGCCACGTCGTCTACAACGTTGCGGATGAATAAATTCGGCCTACCTTGCTGTGTGAGAAGAAGCGGACGGACAAAAGTAACTTAGCCAGTGTCGTCGCTCCTGAGCATCCAGCAACCGCAGCTGCATTCGCCAAGTAGGCCGACGATACGGCACCTCCGTACATCAGAGCTTTATATCCAGCATAGATAGTACAGTACCCTCTGAGGACCTTGATGGGGAACCCATACTGGAGCCCCGCAGCTCTGAGATCAAGGTGCCTATTGTGTTCATAGAAGCGGCTCAAGTCGACCAAGACAGATCCACTCTGAAACCCAACTTCCTTGCAAAAGCCTCCCAAGAGATTGTGGACCCAGCCAGCTCTCTCACAGGTATTGTGTGGCCCCGAGCCCCAATAGAAGGCCTCTGCATGCTTCTTCCCCCATGCCTGACAGCGTGGCTGGCGGAGCCGCGACCACAAGCGCAGCACCAGGCAGAGGAGGCCGATGGGGCGCACGCCGCCGTCGGGCTTGTCTAGGAAGACCATGTTGGTCAAGAAGACGAGAAGATCCTGTGGTCTGTCCTCAAACCTGTGCAGAATGTCTAAAAGCCTTAGCTGGTGTTCTTCCGTGAGGCTCAGTACCCATCTTGGGTGAAAACCACCCTACCCCAAGCCTGCGCCAGGAGCATACTTACGACAAAACAACTCTCAGGAGCCGATCCAGGGCAAGAGGTTCCAATTGGGCTTCATCAACGGGGACAGACCACTGGGGTGGGTGCTCATCCTGCCGATCAGCTACACACCACAGCGGCACCCATTGGTCTACAAGAGCCGACAGTGCTCAAGCACCTACTTGAGGAACGCCCTCGGAGTCGAGAAGAGAAGTGACGTTGGATGCCTTCTGCTTAGCAAACTTATGAGCTGCCTTCCCTCCTCCTTTGACACTCTCGACCGCCCAGGTCCTCCACTCCTTCAGTGATACCTTTGAGTCCTCCCGTCTCCTTCTGTCCACCTCCTCGTCCATCTTATGCAGGGCATCGTGGACAGGCTCACCGCCCGCGGTGATGACATCTGCGAAGGTGCACAAAAAACTGGGCGAGAGCTCGGCGTCAGCAGCGAGCGGGCCCATGTCGGCGACCATGGCCTTCAGGTCCCTGGACCACTGATCGAGGAGCATTCGGCCCTGACGGCCTGCTTTGCCTACGCGAGTCTGACAGGTACGTCTGCACAGTGCCACATAAGAGATCCAAGCCGTCGTCGATCGAGAAAACCTGCGCCTTTGGCCCTTTTCCCAAACCGAAGCCAAGGAGACAACTTTTGACTTCGGTCCAGCAGCCCTGCCCACGAAAGCCCTGGAGTACTGAGGGTCTACCCCGTGAATCTGGATCAGGCGCCTCTCCGAGAACTCAAACCACTCCTTCACCATGAGGTTGAGATCAGCTGAGGCACCCACTTCCCAAGACCAATTGTACACCACTGGGGCCTGCATGGGACCTATGAGCTCCATTGGGAAGGCTCTGAAGCGCACTTGCTGGTTGATCGTCGACATATGGCTCTGATCCTTTAGCTTTAATACGACAGGCACGCGCGGGTAGAGCGGGGCCTGGTCCATGACCGAGATCTCCTCCGCACGCGAGGCCAACACCTCCGCAACCACAAAGAAATCGAGGATCCTACTGTCATCTGCAGCTTGGTCTGACCCAGCTGCTCCACCCGAGATGACCCAGTCGTCCGAGGTGCCCTGCGGGTCCTTCTGGGGTACCTGTTGGGCCTCCTGAGGGTTGGCGGTCCTGCGGGTAGGGGTTGCAGGAGCCACCAACACTCCTCGAACCTTCTGTATCCACCCAGAGCCCAGAGGCGCCTCAGGCTCGAAATTGAAGTCCCCTTGGAGCACCCAGGGCCCCTCTTGGGCCGTTATATAGGCCCCGACCGTCTGCAAGAGGTCCAGATTGGGTCCTGAGAGCTCCTTGCCCGTCACAAAGTACACGCTGATGACGACCAGGCCCTTTGGTAACCCCACATTGACGATCCTGGCCACCACTCTGCTAGAACAGTCCTCAAAAATCGTGGTCGCTGTTGGCGTCGAGCCTAACAATGTGCAAACTCCGACTGCCACACCTGAGCTGCTCTGCTGCTGCGATGGCCCCGCACTATGAGCCATCCCAAAAGAAAAGTGATAGCCATGCCTACGCCCCCAGCTCATCGCGGAGACCTGCTCGGCGTCGCTCTTGATGCGCGTCTCTTGTAAGCAGCAAACCTGTGGAAAAACCTGGGCCCCACCATCCTTGGACTCGTCCGCTATCCACTCCATCACAGATTCAAACGTGTTCCAGGCATTGACATTCATGCCTGTGATGACGAGCCTACTGACAGCCACAGACTGAAGTTGAAGCCTCGCCTCCTTGGCCGCAAAGCTCTTCTCCACCGCGGGGGCAGCTCCACGCCGCCCTCCATCGGGTCCTGACTTACCTATTTTCGATAGAGCATCCAGCTCAACATGGGGAGGAGGGTGAGCGACTCGCAAGCCGCCAGGCAACGAGGACTTCCCCCGAAGGTCGGTACCCTCTGGCTCTCCTGCAGCCTGGCCTGGGGACGCTGCGCTGTGCGTGCCAACGGCATCCGCCGAAGGTCGGTACCCGCTGGCGCCCCGATGGCCCGCTGCCAGAGCTGAGCAGTGCGCACCCTCGGGGGGCGAGGAACTCAGAGTAGGCGCAGTAGCCGTCTGCGCCGGCGCCCATGCCATCCACGACGAAGAACTGGCCTCAAAGCTGGAAGATGCCCCCAACCCCGAGGAGCGGGCCAGTTGGGGCGGTAGCCTCTGTGCTGTCCATGTCCCCAACCGAGGAGCGGGCCAGTTGGGGAGTATGCCTCTGCACTGCACTTGCCCCCAACCCCGAGGAGCGGGCCAGTTGGGGGATCATCGAGGATGCCGAAGTCGCCGTGCTCGAACTGGAAGCCATCGACGATGCGGGCAAGGGAGTGTGACTTCGAGGGGCTGAATCCCTCCCTCCCTTGCCCAAGCGATACGACGACGTACTCCTCGCCAAAGCGGAACCGAGCACGGGCCAATCCTTCTCGTCCAACTCCATCAAAGTTCCGTCACGATGGCGAAACTGCATCGAGTCGAACCGCAAGTCGTCGCGCATGACTGGCACAGCGAAGCCCGTGGCCTGCTCCCAGTCATGGTCCAGGAGGTTGCACCTCAGGAAGTCATTCAAGCTGGACAGCTCCTTAACACCACTGTCTGGGGGAGGACCCTCCACTCCTGCTCCCAGCTCAGGAACACGACCGAGCCCGCTTGACCCCAATGGCCTCCGCAGCCTCGAGGCATTTGCGCTTGGCGGCGTCGAGCTGCTCCTGACTTCCTCCTTTGGCCTCCTTGAGCTCCTGGGCGGCCTTGTCGAAAGCTGCCCTGCGCTCATCGAAGTCTTCGCCATCCAGCAAGTCCATGTCAATGTCGTCGCCATCTCCTGCCGTGGCAGCAATGTGCTCGCCGCTGCCCGCCCCGCCTGTAGCAGGACCAGGAGGAGCACTTGCAGCATCAGGCCCGCTGGCCACTGCCCTCTTGGCCTGGGCCTCGGCCTGCAGGCGCTGGAGGGTGGCCAATGCAGCTTGACCTTCATCAGACTGGGCGACGGCCTCGTCCAGGGTGGCCGTGACTGCTCTGAGAGGATCGCCAATCTGCTTGGACACGGAAGAGTGCCTGCTCAGCCTGAACGAGGTCCTCGTTGAGCTTGTCGACGCTCTTGTCCAGCTCAGCGATATCGGCGTGAAGATCCTCCTGTTGCTTGCGCAACGCCGCCGCACGCACCTCCGCCTTGGAGAGCTTGGTGCGGAGGTTCTCGACCTTCCAGTGCGCGGCCCTGGACGTGGGCTGCTTGACTGCCGTAGCCTGCTTCTTTGCCTGTTCTGCTTCTTCGACCTTCGCCGTGTCGACGCCCTCATCCTTGAGAAACTGCAGCACATCAGCGAACGAGAGCTTGGCAGACGATCCACCCGTTGTGCCCCACAGCGGCGAAGGGGAACTGGACTGCCATGGCGGCCGAGCTGGGGGCTGCTTGCCCGCCAACTGTGCAACCTCAGCCCTGAGCTCTTGCATGAGGCGCATCTGCTCCTTGCTGCTGGGTCCGAACTGCGGCGGCTCTTGAGCCCAGGCACCACGAGGCCCACGAACTGATCCAGACTTGAGTGCCGCTGATGCCTTACGAGCTGCCTGGACGACACGCACTGGGGCATCCTTGCCGCAGCCTCTGCATATGACTCTGGACGCCCAATTGTCCGGGCACCCGCAGCTGCAACTCCACAATGGAGTCTTGGCTCCAGGCAAGACATCGGGCGGGTTTGGCACCATCCGCGGCTGCTGGACACTGCAGCGGGAGGCGCCGTGCGCTTGTGAAGTGGCCCGTGTTCACGAGCCGCTTCGAAGTACGTGAACACAAGCACGGGCCCCTGAAAGAGCTCGTGCCGAAACGGCTAGAGGAAGGAGGAGGAAGAGGAGGAGGAGGAGGAGGAGGAGTCCTGAGGAGGAGGAGGAGGTCTTTCCCGTCCTACATATGGTAGTGGTGGTGGAAAATTTGCCCATCAAGGACGGAAAGGAGTCGGGATCCACCAAAGGGGGGGTGACCCTGAGGGGGTGCATGAGCTCGATCCGCTGGTGCACCGAACTGCTGCAAACAAATGTCCCCCGCATGCCCCACCTATCGGCAACTAGACGAGCGCATTCCACTACTCGCAGAGTAACTACTCGCAAATGGCCTTGATCCACCGTGCGGGATCTACGATACATTACACCGAGGAAGACAGGTTCCTTTCCGACGCTTGCGAGTAGGCACTTTGCGAGTAGTGGAACGCGCTCGGTAGGCAACTATCGGGAGCTGCCGGCGGCTAGGAGACATCTGTTGAAGGCGGATCGGTGCAAAAGCCGATCGAACTCACTCACGCCCCGGGGCACACACACCCTTTTGCGGGATCCCACAGGAGGAAAGAGGGGGAGGGGGGGAGGGCGAGTGCTGGCCCCTCCCGGAGCCCCCGCATGTTTCCCTCCCCCGGGGCTCGCCGCAAGAGAGGATCGTTCCTCGAGAGCCTGGGCGCCCGAGACGTGTACCGAAAACGTGGGCAGAGCATGCCCAACAAATAAGGTCGCCCCAAGCCCACAGCGGCCGCTGTTGGGCAGGCGGCCTTCTGTCTCGAGCGGACGAGGCCCGCGGCGGCACCGACAGCGAACCCTGTGTCAAACTGAAGAGGAAATGCTGTCGGCCCTCGTACCCACTCTTGCCGTACCCAAAGAGGGAAAAGCGCCATAAGCATGAACTTTTGGCGCTCCGCGCGGATTTCTTGCATCTGCGCTGGGCCCCCCCTCCCTGGCGCGCGAAGCGCGCCAGGGGTGGCGCCGGAGGCGCCGCCAGGGGGGCCAAGCGCGGA
>CAUYUJ010001579.1:72500-79439 GCA_963575745.1 Prorocentrum cordatum | reverse complement strand
CATCAGCATCATCATCAGCATCAGCATCAGTATCATCATGAGCAGCATCATCAGCAGCAGCATCACTATACTCCTCGTCCTCCTCCTCATCATCATGAGCAGCATCCTTGCAATCGCCATCACCATAACCATCATCATCGTCATCATCAGCATCGTCGTCATCAGCATCATCACCATCACCACCACCACAACGGTCATCACCATCATCGTCAGCATCATCATCCTCGTCATCGTCCTCGCCATCGTCATCGTCATCATGTTCATCATCGTCATCATGTTCATCAGCATCAGCATCGTTATCAGCATCATCAGCATCGTCATCAGCAGCAGCAGCAGAAGGATCATTAGCATTATTATCATCAGAATCAGCATCATCATCAGCATCAGCATCAGCATCCTCATCGTCAACATCATCATCATAATCAGCAGAATCAGCATCAGTATCATCATCATCATCATCATCATCATCATCATCATCATCATCATCATCATCATCAGCATCATCAGCAGCAGCATAATCATCAGCATCAGCAGCATCATCATCAGCAGCAGCAGCATAATCAGCATCATCATTGTAAGCATCATTTCCTCCTCCATTCTGATCCTCCTGAGCATCACCCCCCCATCCCCCATCGTTCGCCTCCTCCTACTCATCCTCGTTCATCCTCGCTCCTCGCCCCTCCTCGCTCCTCACTCCTCCTCATCCACCTCCTCCTCCTTCTCCTCCTCCTCCTCCTCCTCCTTGCTCCTCCTCCTCCTCCTCACCCTCCTCACCAGCGTTCTCCTCCTCGTCCTCCACATCCTCCTCGCACTTCCTCTCAAGCACCGGCTCGAGGCTTGGGCGTAGCATGTTTGCTCTCGGATGGGGCCTCAGCAAGTCTGGGCCCTGCGCCGTTATGGAGCGCTTGTGGGGCGACGTGGCAGCCGCACGCAGCACCGAAGCTTTTCGCGTCGGCGGAGCAGGGCGAATGTGGGCGGGTGCGAGCTCGGCCTGGCACTGCAGCTTCATCTGTCAGACTTGGGATGTGTTCGCTGGGGGCCTTCTTCCACCAGCCCTTCTTTGCGTGGCAGTCTCACGGTGCTGTTCCTGCTACGCCTCCCCATGGCCCTCGGGCTTCTGTGGATGCCGTGTCGGGGAGGAGCCTGGGGTACCCAGTGAGTGCGTTCTGAGGTTTCTGATGCTGACTTGTCACACAAGCTGGGTATGTACTCCGAACCTTTGTGTGCAATCGCTGGAGCTTTCTTCAGTCAAGTATTCCTTTTATTTATCCTAGCAATCAATGTTAGTGCGGTTTCGTTCCTTCTTCCCCATGGCTTTCGGGTTCCTATTACACCGTGCCCGGCTGGAGTGCCCAGGGCTGCTTGGATACGTTCTGGTCGGCGGTTGTTCGTGTTCACTTGGAGTTCAACCACACAGTCCTCGTTTGCTTGAACATGGCTCAATGGATTGTTCGTCTGATTACCGTGCAAGGTGTCATGTTCGTACATTCAGCTTTGTGCGTTTCGCGCTCTTTGGTGGATTAGGAGGTGTTTTCTGCGATGTGGATGTGGCACGCGGTCTCCGCACATGCCTAGGCTTTATGCGTGGGCTTCATCTTCCTCGTTATACCAGTCGCTCCGCGTTCCTCACATAGTTCACCTCGCAAGTATCCACTCTTTGTGGCTTGGCTTGGGAGGAGTGGACCTCTTCATGATGGAGGTACTCACTTGTCGGTATCACGTTGTTTTCGTCGCGCTCCATAAGCTTCCCGGCTGGCTCCACGGGTGGGCCTCCTGTTCTTCGTCGCCGCGGTGCTCATCGAGCTAAGGAGGTGGCATGCTCTTTTATGTCACTCTCGTCATGGCGGTGATACTGGTCATTCCCGTCGCTCTTCCTCGCTCATCCTCGTCCTCCTCCTCTGGACCCGTCCAGATCTCCTGCCTCTTCCTCCTCCTCCGCCTCCTCCTCCCTCCTCCAACTCCTCCTCCTCCCCGTCCTCCACCTCCTCCTCCTCCTCCTCCTCCTCCTCCTGCTCCTCGCAGAAGCTCTTTCTTGCGCGTGCTGTCGCCAAGGGGCGAGGGCGCCGAGGCCCTCCTCCAAGTGTCACTGCGCACGCGATCACACAGACGGAGATGGCGATGATGGGCATCTTCGTATTCGCCATAACCGAGTCAATCGTCAGCATCCTACAAATCATCACCACCATCATCACCATCATCGCCACCATCATCCTCATCATCATCAGCGGCATCATCATCATCATCATCATCATCATCATCATCATCATCATCATCATCATCATCATCATCATCATCATCATCATCATCATCATCAATCATCATCATCATCATCATCATCATTCATCATCATCATCATCATCATCAGCATCATCATCATCATCATCATCATCATCATCATCATCAGCATCATCATCATCATCATCATCATCATCATCATCATCATCATCATCATCATCATCATCATCATCATCATCATAAGCATCATCAGCATCATCAGCAGCATCATCAGCATCATCATCATCATCGACCGCATCAGCATCGTCAACAACAACAACCATATCAGCATCAACATCAACATCAACATCATCATCGTCATTATCACCACCAGAATCGTCATCATCACATGCAGCATCATCGACGTCATCAGCATCATCACCATCATCATCAGCATCATCATCATCACCACCACCATCATCATCATCATCATCATCAGCAGCATCATCATCATCACCAGTATCGTCAGATTCAGCATCATCAGCAGCATCAGCAGCAGCATAATCACAAGCATATCATCATCAGCAGCATCATCGCCATCATCATCATCAACAACAGCATCACCATCATCATCATGATAATCAGATTCACCATCATCATCGCCACCGTCATGATCATCAGCATCAACATCATCATCATCATCATCATCATCATCATCATCATCATCATCATCAGAATCCGCATACTCATCATCAATGTTATCATCATCATCGTCGTCATGATCGTCTGCATCAACATCAGCATATTGATCATAGTCATCGTGATTGTCCACATTATCATCATCATCATGATCACCATCAGCATGATCACCAGAATCATCACCACCATCCTCATCACCGTCAGCAGCATCATTATCCGCAGCGGCAGCGGCATAACCCTCATCACCAGCAGCAACATCATCATCATCACCATCATCAACAGCATCAGCAGCCTCATCAGCAGTATCATAATCGTCGTCAGAACCATCATCCTAATCCCCAGCAGCATCATAATCATTGTTGCCCTCACCGTTTTCATCGTCATCAGCATACACAGCAATATCATAATCATCCTCATTACCAACATCATTATCATCATCGTAATCACCATCATCATTTTCACCAGCATCATCAGCATCACTATCAGCATCATCAGCATCAGCATCATCATCAGCATCATCACCCGCATCATCATCGTCGTCATCATTATCAGAATCATAATCATAATCAGCATCAGTATTGCAGTCATCATCATCAGCATCGTCGTGGTTGGTATCATCGTCATCACAATCACCATCTTACTCATCATCAACATCATCACCATCATCCTCAATATAGTCATCGGCATTGTCGTCATCGTCATCATCGTCATCGTCACCATCATCCTCACCATAATCATCATCAACATGAGCACCACCATCAGCATAATCGTAATCGTCATCGTTGTCGTCATTACCATCGTCGGCATCGGCATCGTCATGGTAGTCATCATCGGTATGGGCACCACCGTTATCGTCACGGTCAGCGTCGTCAGTGTAGTGACCATCGTCGGTTGTCATATGTGTCAGTATCGTCATCGTTCTTATCACCAACAGCAGTATTGCAGAATCACCGTCGTCATGATTAACACTGTCGTTGTCAGCATGATGGCGGCCATCATAACAATCATCGTCGGCGTCGTCATCGTCGACGTCGTCGGCATTACCATCATCATCGACATCGTCACCATCAATCATTATCAAACTGGTCACCACCGTCGCTGCAGCCGCCATCATCACCACCACCATCGCCACCGTCGTCACCGTCCTCCTCCTCCTCCTCCTCTGATTCACCACGCCTGCATTCGTCGTCGCCACCGCCAGCATCATCTGCGAGGCGGGAAGAATTGTTCCATGTCCACCGCCTGGGAACTGACGCCCTGGTGCCCCAGCGGGCGGTGGATGTGGATAGACGTTGGCCCCCGAGGGCCTCAATGTATCCACATCCACCGCCCGTGGAATAGAAGAAGGAAAAACATCTAGATATAAACTTCTGGCGCTCCACGCGGATTTCTTGGATCTGCGCTGGACCCCCATCCCTGACTCGCGGAGCGCGTCAAGGGCAGCGCCAGAGGCGCCGCCAGGGGGGTCCAATGCGGATCCAAGAAACCCGCGCGGAGCGCCAAAAATTTATGCTCGATGGAAGTCCGCGAGGATCGATCCCCCAGGCAGTGGCTATGGATAAAACCCCGCCTCGCACCGCCGGCGCCAGCAGCACCACCACAACTGTGAAGTCGGGCGTGTCCCCCTACAGGGGGATTTTCGACGAAAAATGAAGAATAATCCAAAAATTGTCAGAAGATGCCAAAAAATACTCAAAAGATAGTCCCCCGACAATTTTTTGCGGCCGCCCCGTGCCAGGGCGGAGGCGGCGGGGGTGGAGGCGGTGGACCTGTGGCGGTATACCCTCCTCCCCTCCTCCTCGATCCTCCTCCTCCTCCTCCACCCTCCTCCTCCTTTTCCTCCTCCTCCTCGGTCCTCATCCTGCTCCTCCTCCTCAGTCCTCCTCCTCCTCCTTCCTCGATCCTCCTCCTCCTCCTCCCTTTCCTCCTCCTCCTCCTCCTCCTCCTCCTCCTCCTCCTCCTCCTCCTCCGTCCTCCTCCTCCTCCCTCCTCCTCCTCCTCCTCATCCTCCATCTCCTCCTCCTCCCTCCTCCTCCTTTCCTCCTCCTCCTCCTCCTCCTCCTCCTCCTCCCTCCTCCTCCTCCTCCTCCTCCATTCCTTTTCCTTCTAAATAACTTCTCCTACCCCGAGGCCAGCTTTTAGGGCGGGCCGGGCGTTTCGCGTAAGATTTCCTCACCATTTCTGACTCTGAAGCTAAAAAATTGACAACAGCTCCACAGATGGAGGGCGGGTCGTTTACAAAATGTGGCTCTCGCATTAGCGCAGCGCACAATCGTTCTAAAAATGTGCAAGAGCTTCACGGATTGAGGACAACCCGTTTCGAAAATGTGGCTCTCGCATTGGCGCCGCGCACATTTATTCTAGAAATGTGCAAGGCTTCACGGATTGAGGATCACTCGTTTTCAAAGTGTGGCTCTCGCCTTAGCGCCGCGCATACTCGTTCATAAATTTGCAAGAGGTTCACGAATTCCCACGATCAACGTACCTGCAATAGCGTTTTGGAAGGATTCAAGATTTTGCGGGTGCAACAATTACGTTTATTGACGGTGTTGAGATCCCAAGAAAGGCTATCTGGCACGATCCAGGATCCTCAAGACGCAACATTCAGGTTGATCCGTTGCGTTGGAATCCAAAAAACAATGTTTTGGCATGCTTCCGGGTCTTCAAACCGTTGTCTTCCAACGAGGCAGATCCCTCAGTGGAAATGAACCGTTGTAGGGGCCTGTGAAGAGGGAGCATGGAGGAAGGGTGTATTCCAGCATCGTTGCTGGCTCTTGGGTTTACACTGCTCCTCCTCCTCCTCCTCCTCCTCCTCCTCCTCCTCCTCCTCCTCCTCCTCCTCCTTTCCTCCTCCTCCTCCTCCTCCTCCTCCTCCTCCTCCTCCTCCTCCTCCTTTCCTCCACCTCCTCCACCTCCTCCTCCTCCTCCTCCTTCCTGCTCCTCCTCCTCCTCCTCCTCCTCCTCCCTTCCTCCTCGGTCCTCCTCCTCCTCCTCCTCCCTTCCTCCTCGATCCTCCTCCTCCCTTCCTCCTCGATCCTCCTCCTTCTCGATCCTCCTCCTCCTCCTCCCCCTCCTCCTCCACCTCCTCCTTTTCCGCGGCCGCGGGTCGGGATTTCTGGGGGCCGCACCCAGCCAAAATCCGTGCGCCGGAGCTCCGGGAGTGGCTCCCGGCACGGGGGCACGCCGCTCGCCGTGCCGAGGCGCGCAGGGTCGCCCGCCCGCCCGCCGCCGTGCGTCTGCGGCGGGCGTCGGGTGCCTCGTGCTGGTCCTCGGCCTCGGCGGCCAGGTCAGTTCCCCCGCCTGCTCGCGGGGCAGCGGAGCGAGGCTTTGACCTTCTGATCTTCTGCTCCGCCTGAGCGCCGCGACTGCTCTTGACGTGTGGGGTCGCCGACGCAGGACTGAGGAGCTCGGGAGTATCACAGTCGCTTTGGGTTGTCAGGGAAGAGAACAAGGCACGTCCGCGCGGATTTCTTGGATCGGCGACGGATTTCCCTCCCTGGCGCGCGCAGGGCGCCGACCCAGAAAATCCGTGCGGACCTCTGAAATGTTGGGTGTATACACTTGTTTTTCCTCGTTTGATGTCTGCCCTGGGAAAAGCAATGATGTGAAGCGCGCAGCACCGTGAGGCGGAGAGCGCCGTGACTGCTCTCGACGCGACTGCTCTGAAGCGCCGTGACTGCCCCTGACGTGGCGTCGTCGACGCAAGACATTTGCGTTCCAGAATTACTTGATTTGGACGTCTGTCGTGGACTCGGGAAGTGGAGCGATACACTTGTACGCATACTGACTGCTCCTGACGTGGACAGAAACATCGTCATCCGCATCATCATCATCATCATCATCATCATCATCATCAGCATCATCATCATCATCATCATCATCATCATCATCATCATCATCATCATCATCATCATCATCATCATCAGCATTATCATCATCAGCATCATCAGCATCAGCATCAGCATCATCATCATCATCATCATCATCATCATCAGCATCAGCATCAGCATCAGCATCAGCATCAGC
>CAUYUJ010001579.1:25000-67500 GCA_963575745.1 Prorocentrum cordatum | reverse complement strand
CGCCGGGCGAAACTCGCCGAGGGCGAACACGTCGATCCCGAAGGCCCTCCATCCAGAGCGTCGCTCCCTCCACGCGTCGCAGAGGTGCTGGAGGCCGGGGATCTCAAGCGGGGCTGCATACGTCGCCGAAGACACTTGCCCCAAATTTGTTCCCCATCGTCCGCGCATTCGGCGTCTGCCTCTGTCGCGTCACTGCGGTGCTCGCGGAGCTCGAGAATTCCCGCGACACAGTCACTGGAACGGTTTTCGTACGTCGCGCGGTCACTGTACTGGACGCCGCCACTTGTACGATCGTCTGCAAGAGCGCGCACTGGGACCCCTCATGCCCGGCTGGCGGCTCTGAGTACGTGAAGCGAAAGGTCGGGCCCCGAGGCGAGGTGCCTCGGAGCGACGGCGCCCGTCGTCGCGCCCTCCACTGCAATACCTCGGGGGGGAGAGCACACAGTCCCACGCTCCCCACTGCATCCCCGCTCGGCACCAGCGACGCAATCGCCGGATGCCTGTTCTCTGCTGGTTTCTCCCAGGTCTCTCCAGACACAGCCCCGAGAAGCTCGGGGCCTTGCTCTGACACCGCAAATGTGGACGTCGCGTCGAAAAGATGTCTAACACTCGAAGCTACCCCCACGGGCGGGGCCACTGACAGGTTGGGGTCCGCGAGCTGCCTGGACACAGTCCACACGCATGCCCGGGATGGGTCGCAGAGTGGTTGTAGTAGATGTTGGTGGTGCTGCACTTGATGAAGTACTGGCTGCGCACGTTCCCGGTCGCGGGGCCTGGCGGATGGGCGGGTACAGCCCCGACGCATCCTGGAGCAGCGTCACCTGCCAAGGCGACGGGAAGGAAGTGCACGAAGGCGGACATGTTGAAACCGATTGGCCGAAGTCGAAGGCGCCAGAAGGTGGAAACCATTGCGGTCGACGCGAAACAAACCATGGCGGAAGTGGTGGGAGCAGGAGTGGCGGGGGTGAAAAGCGTAGTTTCCAATAGCGCGAAATAGAAGGCGGATGGTACAAGGCGCATATAAAGCGAGCACGGAAGCTTGGCCACCTTCCGTGCCCCACAGCAAAAAGGGCGTCGGCAAGGGGAGACCTTTACAGGGCAAAGAAGGCAAGAAGGGGGACGGACCTACCGTTCGAGAAAGAGGGTCAGGAGGAGAGGGAAGAATAAGGAGGAGGCCAAGGAGGGGAGAAGGACCAGGAGGGAAGTGAGAAGAGAAGGAAAGGGCAGGAGGAGGACCAGGATGGGAGGAGAAAGGAGGACCACGCGAGAGAAAAGGAGGCCTGGGATGAACACGAAGATGGAAAAAGGGCCGGGAGGATGCAGGAGGTCGAAGAGGGGAGGGGGCAAAAAGGAAGGAGAGAGTGGACAAGGTACGAGGAGGGAGGGACGGAGGTGAAGGAAGGAAGGAAGGAAGAAGGAGGAAGGGCCTCTTGTGGGCCCAGCGCGGCACGTCGGAAGCAACAATCCTACCAGCCCACACCGGCTGCTCGGCGAGATGGGTCAAGGTGGCCCGAGAGCGACAAGGCAGCACCGTCATCGTCCTCCTCCAGGTCGCCATACTCTTCGTACCCCTCACGATCGTCGTAACATTCATCACTATCTATGGTCGTCGCATCCATCGCCACCACTGCAATCGTGCTTACCACGGCAAAAACGTTGGCCATCAGCATGATCATCACCCCTGTCATCATCATCAGCGGCAGAACCATCATGATATTCCTCATGATGATCCCACCACTATCAGAATCACAAGCATAACCATCATCAGGCCCCTCGCCATCAGCATCGGCATCAGCATCATCAGCGCCATCATTATCAACATCAGGATCATCAGCATCCGCATCATTATCATCATCATGATCATGATCATAATACGCACCATCACCATCACCATCAGCAGCATCAGCACCATCGTCATCATCAGCAAGATCAGCATCAGCATCCCCATCCGAATCCTCCTCACCATCCCCATCCCCATCCCCATCCCAATTACCATCAGCAGCAGAAGCAGAATCAGCATCATCGTCCTCAGCCAGCATCATCAGCATCATCAACATCATCCGCATCATTACAATCATCGTCGGCATCTGCATCATCATCATCCTCATCGTCGTCACCACCGCTGTCGTAACTTCAACCAGCAGAACCATCCTATTTCAGAATCTTCATCATCATCATCGCCACCACCGCCGTCAACCCTATCAGCGTCATCAAAACCGCAATCGACCGTGTCGTCCTCCACACCATCCCCATCAGCATCAGCATCGTCATCATGATCACCATCACCATCATCATGACCTTCGCCAGTACCATCATCATAAACATCATCATCATCAACAAGAACACCAGCATCCTCAACACCATCCCCATCAGCATCCTCATCCCCATCGTCATCAACATGATTGCCATCGTTCACTGAAGCATCAGCATTGGCATTGACAACAATATCGTCAATATCAACAATTTCGTATCATGAACAATTCACCCGACTAGCCGTCATCATGACCGTCAGCATCGTAGCCGCGATCACCATGACCACCATCATCGTCACCACCACCATCGTCATCAGCATCATCATCAGCAGCATCATCAGCATCAGCAGCATTAGCAGCATCATCATCACCAGCATCATCAGAATCATCATCAACAGCATCGACGTCCTCATCGCCATCGCCGTCCTAGCGTCAAAAGGGCTCGTAGCAGAAAACGGCGTCGGGAAGGGAGGCAGGTGGATGTGACAGCAGTGATCTCCAACACACTTACCATCATCAGCCTCATCGTCGCCGTCATCCTCATCCCTCCTCCCCCCTCTACATCCCACGCGCTGCCGTGTTCGCTCTCGGGCGAGGTGGGGGGAGGAGAGAAGAGGGGAGGGACGAGAGAGACGAGGGGTCAGGGAGGAGGAAGGCTAAGGCGAAGCGGGCGTGAAGGAGGAGGCATGAGGAGGGGAAGGAGGAAGACACCAGGGAATGGAGGAAGTAGAAAGAGATGCGGAAGAACGTGGAAAACAAGCCTTGTCCGTCCTCCTCCTCCTCCGCCTCCACAAATACGAATCATTAAACATACTCTCTTCTCTACCCTGACTCCGTCCGGAAAATCTCGTCCCTTAATAATCGTCCCCCGGGTCCGGTTTATTAAGGTGCCTTTTGGGGAAGCAGGGGGGTCCGGTTTATTAAGGCGTTTCTTGAAGCCGACGTTCAGGGGGGTCAGGTTTATTAGGGCGCCTTTTGGGTATTAGCCCGCGGAGTACTAACCATCATCATCATCATCATCATCATCATCATCAGCATCATCATCATCGTCGTCATCGTCATCGTCATCATCATCATCATCATCATCATCATCATCATCATCATCATGTTCATCATCACCAACATCATCATCAGCATCATCATCATCAGCATCATCATCATCAAAAACATGTTCAACATCATCGTCATCATCCTCATCATCGGTCGTTATCACCATCATCACGATATGATGCGGCGGTGGCAATGATGGTACTATGGCGATGACGACTATCTCGGTGATGGTTTCCTCGTCGCACCCCAAGCGCGAACATCATCTTGCGCACTTAAGTGCCCCCCAGTTCTCCTTGAAGCCCGCCTTCAAGGCGAAGTGAGGGGCTGTTGTAGACGCACTGCAGGGTGGCACACCAGGATGGTGGCCCGTAGTACACACGTTGCAGGATGGTGGCCCATAGTCGTCGTCGTCGTCGTCGTCGTCGTCGTCGTCGTCGTCGTCGTCGTCGTCGTTGTCGTTGTCGTTGTCGTTGTCGTCGTCGTCGTCGTAGTCGTAGTCGTAGTTCTCGTATCGTCGTCGTCGTCGTCGTCGTCGTCGCGCTCGCAATTTTGCTGGGGGGGTCCGGAATATTATGGCGCCCTCTGCGGGAGGGGGTCCGGAAAATTATGTCGCGAAGGAAGGGGGGGTCCGGTTTTTTAGGGGGGGGTCGATTATTAAGGGATCCAGAGTACTGTTGTGTTGCACACTGGGTTTCAACAGTTTCGGTGTTTCTGTTGTTTGAAGTCCGACTGGTTTCGGTGGTTCAAAATGGTGTGCCCGCTGCAGCGTGGGTCATGTCGTTCCTCCTTCCTCATCCTTATCCATACTTGTCCTCATCATCCTCCTCCTCCCGCTCCTCCCTCTTCTGCCTGTCGCCTTCCTCACAATGCCTCTCCTCCTCCTCCTCCTCCTCCTCCTCCTCCTCCTCCTCCTCCTCCTCCCTACGCCTCCTACCCAATCTTCTCCTTATGAATAACTCGCCCCCGTCGCATCACCAGTCGCGTTCGTAGGCCAGGCTGGGCGATTCGCTCGAGACCTGCTCACAGCGGAGTATCCTGAAGCTGAGATAGACTCCAACAGTCACGAGGACGGAGGGCCCGTCGCTTCCAAAATGCGGCTCTAGCCTTACTGCAGAACACATCCGTGTAAAGATCCGACAAGTGCAAGAATGGAGAGACAGCCGTTTCCAACATCTCGCCTTAGCGGCGCGCACTTTCGTCTTAAGCACTTCCAACAGGCGCAAGATGGAAGCTGTTTCGTTTTCCAAATGCGGCTGTCGCATTACCGCCGCGCGCATGTGTTTCAGAAGGTTTCCAACAATTACAGCGATCGAGGCCACTTCGCTTTCAATGCGGCCGTTGCTTAAGACTTCCTCATCGGATTATCCAACGACTACACAATTGGAAGGCGGCTACTTCAAAATGGGTCTCTCTCTCTCTCTCTCTTGAGACTTGCGCTAAAAAATACGGAAGGATTGCTCTGCGAAGCTGTGCCACGTTTGCTTACATGTACGGCGGTCGGCAATCTTGCCGACACGGGGCTGCGGCGGGGTAATTCCTTGAACTTTCCCAGACATTCGACGTCCATTCATCCCGAATCGTTGTTTGGAGGTCCCGAGGCCCGGCGAGGGCCCCGAGAGGCCGAAAACTACGAAAAAACTCACTCTCGAGTTCTGCGAGACGCCAGATGTCTGGGTTGTGGAAGCCTACACCCTGCGAAATACTTAAGAAATCATGGGTTAAGAAATTCATAGTCTCAGAATTGAATACAAACCCAGAAGTTCTATCAAAATCTTAGGAATCGAATTGAAGCATTAAGAAAAAATCGAGACTCTGGCAGAAAACTTAAGTTTTCTTGAGCATCGCCTAAGGTGTACCTCTTTGCGTCTCTGCTGGCTCCCCCGAGTGGCGGGAGCACCAGGCCCTCGTGCTTCGATGGGGGAGCTGGGGTACCGAACGCCTTGCCATTGCTCGGACGTCCTGTCCCCCTGTAAGTTCCGATTCCGTGCGTGCTTGTTTCGACAATGATCCAAGATGCTCCTCAATTGGGGGAACGAACAACGACATAAACACGAAAACTCGGAGGTCCGCGCGGATTCCTCGGATCGGCGCTGACCCCCCAGAGCGCGCCAGGGGCGGCGCTGGAGGCGCCGCCAGAGGGGTCCAGCGCCGATCCAAGGAATCCGCGCGCACCTCCGAGTGTTTATGTTTATGTCATTGCACGTTCCCCCATCAATGGTCCTCGCCGAAAACATGCACACGCCCGAGAGATTCCGAGATGCTTGTGGGAAAGTATCATCCTTGGGGGAAAGGGACTTGGGACCCGAGGGTGTCTTGCAGCATCGCTGACACGCCCTAGATTTGCTCTGGTCCTCCTTCTTCTCCGCATCCCCCTCCCTCGGATGATCCTCCTCCTCCTCCTCCGGAGGGGGAGGGGGAGGGGGAGGAGGAGGAGGAGGAGGAGGAGGAGGAGGAGGAGGAGGAGGAGGAGGAGGAGGAGGAGGGCGAGGACGGCGAGGAGGAGGAGGACCAGAGTAATTTAGGGGGAGGAGGAGGAGGAGGAGGAGGAGGAGGAAGAGGAGGAGGAGGAGGAACAAAATTCGAGATCGAGCTGAACCTCGGGTGGTCGGCGCAGAGTTCTTGGATCGGCGCCGGACACCTCCCCTTCCGTCGTCTGGCTCTCGGCCCCCAACTCTCAGGCCGCCCGCAGCCGCTCGGGACGCTCTGGGCCCCCCCTAAAGAATGCTCTCGGCGAAGCACAGCTGCTGGAGGGCTCTCCGAGGTCGTTGCTAGAAGTGCCCCTGGCCCAAGGTGCCCCCAGGATTCTCAGGGTGGCCCAGGCGGCCTCCAGAGCACCCCTCACGAGGCCCAGAGGGCCCCAGGGGGCTCCAAAATTGAGCGAAAAGCTAGGGGCACCTTGGGCCAGGGGCACTTCTAGCAACACCCGATCCGAGGTTGAAGACGGCCGAGAACCCTCGGAAGCGTCCGAAACGTGGCACCGATCTTCCTGTCCACCTCCCCAGAACGAAGCCAGGACGGGGATAGAATCGGGTGCGGATGAATCGAGAATATCTAAGATCTGGCGGCTCTGGAGGTTGCATCGGGCGCCGCGGCCTTTTCAGAGCGCTCTGGAACGCTCTAAGAGTGTTCCAGAGCGCTACGGAACGGATCTTATCCTCCCAAACCCCCGACGCCACGATTTTCCCATGACGTCGACCCCCGAAGCTCTCGACCCATTCCCCGGGACCAGCTTCTCATCCTGAGTGGCTTTTGGACGGCCCCGATGCGAGGCGGGGATATATCCATATCCGCCGCCTGGGAACCGACATCCCGGTGCCCCAGCGGCGGTGGATTCGGTATATTCCGGGCCCCTGGGGGCCCGAAGACGTCCACATCCACCGCCTGCCGAGGCTCCGAAAACTGACCCTCCAAGCGGTGGTCATGTATAAATTCCCGCCTCGGACCCGAAGCACGGCAAGGGCACCCAGAAGCCGAACGTAGCGAGAAACCCTCCATCGCGATTGTTCAAGATTCGAGAGGAGGTCTGCGTCGTCCTGGCCCCGCCCGAATGCCCCATCCCCTCCCCTCGGGCGAGCAGGGGCGCGGCTCGCAGCAACCGCCGCCGCCGCCGCCATCGTCGTCGCCGCCGTCGCCGCCGCCGCCGTCGTCGTCGTCGTGGACCGATCGTCGTCGTCGTCGTCGCCGCCGTCGCCGTCGCCGTCGCCGTCGCCGTCGTCGTCGTCGTCGTCGTTGCCGTCGTCGTCGTCGTTGTCGCCGTCGTCGTGGACCGATCGTCGTCGTCGTCGTCGCCGTCGTCGTCGTCGTCGTCGCCTTAGCCGCCACCGTCGTCGTCGTCGTCATTGACCGATCGTCGTCGTTGCGTCGTCGTCGTCGTCGCCGTCGTAGCCGCCGCCGTCGTCGCCGTCGTCGTAGACCGATCGTCGTCGTTGCGTCGTCGTCATCGTCGACCGATCGTCGTTGTCGAAATCGTCGCTCGTCGCACGTGGCATCTGGTCTCCCCCCCTCGAGCGAGCAGAGGCGCGAGGCAGGATCGGAGCGCACCGCGGCGGCCGCCCGCCCGGCTTAAAGCGGCAGTGCCAGGGCGGGGAGGCCGACGCCTGGGGGCCATGCCCCACCTCCTTTTCCTCCTCCTCCTCCTCCTCCTCCTCCTCCTCCTGCTCTTCCTTCTCCTGCTCCTCCTCCTCCTCCTCCTCCTCCTGCTCCTCCTGCTCCTGTTCCTGCTCCTCCTCCTCCTCCTCCGCCTCCTCCTCCTCCCCATCCTCCTCCTCCCCATCCTCCTCCTGCTCCTCCTCCTTCTGCTCCTCCTCCGCCTCCTCATCCTCCTCATCATCATCCTCTTCCTCCTACTCCTTCTCCTCCTCCTTCTCCTCCTCCTCCTCCTCCTCATCCTTCTCCTCCTCCTCCTCCTCCTCCTCCTCGTCCTCCTCATCCTCCTCCTCCTCCTCCTGCTCCTCCTCCTCCTGCTCCTCCTCCTCCTCCTCCTCCTCCTCCGCCTTCCGTCGTCGTCATCATCGAGCCGTCGCGGCAGCCAACAGTGCTTAAACAGCACTGGTTCGAACTGCACACCGTGAGAAAATCCATATCGCACGACATCATCGTCAGTGGATTGTGCAATGGTACATCCTCCATTCGTAACCTTTTCCCAGCCTTCGTGTAACGGAGTTTCACGTGCCTTTAGTTTTCCATATAGTCCATATGCCGAGTGTGATTCGTACATGCTCTGCCGATTAGTTTCGAAAGAATGTGGCAAATTATGGCACTTGCTTTGAAACTCCCGCACAGATGCGAACGGGCACCTCATATGCCGCGACCAGCAGTTCTGGGAACGTGCTGTTCCTGCTGTACCGACACAATTGTGCTGATATCAGACATCTTCAATGTCTTGGAGCTTGAGCTATTGGCCCCAGAGTTTCGAGTGAGGTCTGCTGCGGCCTGTCAGACTTGTTGCTCGACATGGAGACGTGACCTTCCCCTCCATCGCATTAAACCCACAGGCATGATTATGATGCAGAGTTATCGTGGGGAGTCCTGCACTGCTGCTGATCAACTCTCTGGTTGCGGAAAGCGCCGTGCTGTCGGCAGGACAGGGTGAACTTGTTGGTACTCCCTCCGCATCAGTGTGATGCAACTTGTGCTCCTTCCAGAATGCGCGCTGCAGGTGGTGATGCGTTGCTCCGCCAATCCATCAGCTCATTCCTCGCGCTCCATTCGCAAGCCTTGTCTACTTCTGGACTGGATCTGACTCGAGCTGCAGTGCACGGCTGGGTTGGAACTGGTTTCCTCTACCTTGGCTTTGCTTCCCGCTGACGGTCGAAGCGATACCGTCATCAGGGTGGGGTCCTCTACGGGTAGCTGGAACACGGCTTCGGGCGGGCGCGTCGAGAACACTCTGATGCGAATCGGCTGCGTTACAGAATGGCGCGGCAAAGCTCGGCTGACAACCAGACTTTCCACTGCCTCTGTGTCGGCAGTGCTGAACAGATGCGAATGTTGGAAACGATGCGCATCAGATCCTTGCCATGCAACGCCAACGGCGGCCTTTCGTTCGAGCTGTAACGGTCCAACGGACGTGCTCCACAACGACAGGCCACAAAAAGCAGGCTGTCTGAATCCGCCAGCTCCTTTGCCAATGGTTTGCCTCGAACCCGGAAGTATTCCCTTCGAGAGGTATGTGATGTCCCATCGACCCAGAAGGAGGGTGACAAATGGAAGTTCGAGTGGTGGTGTACCGAAACATTTGCTCACGTGCACGTTGCTTGGTAACGCGCGGTGGCGTCGATATGTGGACCGATCGATACGTACCGCCTCTCTCACCGGCCACTCTTTATTTTGCTTCTCGGGTCGTGAGGGTCCTGCGTTGACTGGGACAGGCTTGAGCACGCATGGGGTGTAGAGTGCGGACCGATTGCAGCGGCTCGCCTCCTTGATTCGGATCCACTCCGCCAGCAGCGTGCGACCATGCGGATAGATGCCGCCCTCCAGGAACGCGGTCTCCCTCCCATCTGTGGCAAATCACTTCCAGTGCACCTTCCAGCCAAGACTCCCGTAGTGCGACTTTGCCTGAATGAGCATACTTACCTTTCTGGACGCAATTTTGCAGAGCAAGGGTGGTTGCACAAGCACCTTTCTGTGCGCACGGGCAGCCAGCGTACGTGTCTGGATGTTGTAGATTCTCCCCAGCTGTCCAAACATGTTGAATTGGCTGCTTGAAGAATGTCCCCAAGGTCTAGAAGCATGCCTTGGAGATGGTGTTTGATGCTTCGGCGATAACCCAGGTTATCCGAGGAGGGAGTCCGGGGTCAGATGCCGGCAGATAACCTAACCTTCTCGTTTTGGGCAGCCCCACGCATTCCCGCGCGAACCAGCACTGCCCCCCCAGTTCGGGCCTGTGAAACTGACAAAGTCAAAGCATCCTGGGGGTGGAAGGGGGGTCGGCGGGCCCGGGAACCCAGGTTATCTCCAGACCCTTCCAGTCAACCCGTAGAACAAGGACGCACGAGAGGGATGCGAGGGCCTTGGAAAGCCACGTCGACACTGTGCGAGCGGGGCGCGGCCAGCGAAAGCGGGCAAGGATGGGCCGAAGGGAAAGGATGCAAGGGCAGCCTTGGAAAGTGGCTTAGCCTTGCTAGGCGGGCTGACTGTAAAACACACTCTCAAGCAAGGCAGATACACCCAACATGTGCGACTGAGGTGTGACATCCCGGTTAGGCCAAATATGGACTCAATGGCATCGGACGCTCGGAATGCCATCTTCGGACTCGTTCATCCGTGGTGTGGCCGAGGTGAGGTGTGGTCCCTCAGCTAGCTCCTCCTCCTCCTCCCCCTCCTCCTCCCCCTCCTCCTCCTCCTCCTCCTCCTCCTCCATCCTCCTCCTCCTCCATCCTCCTCCTCCGCCATCCTCCTCCTCCATCCTTGTCCGCCTCCCCCTCGTCCCCCTCCTCCTCCCCCTCCTCCGTGTCGCGCGTGGCCAACATCGGTCCGCAGAGCTCGCTCTTGCAGCAAGAGGAGGCAGATGATTGTGCCCGCGGGCGCAACGCAAGACCGGCCGGGCCCGGGGGCGGGGGCGCCCCCGCCGGCCTCCCGCCCGAGGCGGCTCAGGGAGAGGACGAGGACGACGACGAGGAGCGGCAGTGCGCAGGAAGGCTTACACCACGCGAAATGGTTAAGAAATCATGGGTTAAGAAATTCATAGTCTCAGAACTTGGATAAAAAAAACCCAACATTTCTGTTAAAATCTTAGGATTTGCATTGAAACATTAAGAATAATCGAGACTCTGGCCGAAACTTTAAGTTTTCTTAAGCATCGCCTAAGGTGTACGGTGGGGGCAGACAGGGACCCTTAGATAAGGACTCCAGGGTCCGGAAGCCGGTGGATCTCCACTCGTGACTCGGCCATGGACATCAACGCCGCCCTCGTCAGGCGAGGAGTCCTCGAGGGTCTGCAGCCTCCTGGGCACGCTCCTGAACGAACGCCCCCACCGTCGCGCGAAGGAAACGGGTCCTGCAAGGAACTGGTCCTGGAATTGTTCCACCGCGTCTGCGCACCGTCCCGTATTCGGCTAAACGCTAGAGTGACCCTAGGCAAGAGTGACATTTGGTGCGCGGCTTTAGGGGGGCGCGAGGGAGCCGAAATCAGGCACGGAAGCCGCTGCAATCGCGATCCCGGGGTCCCCGTGGGCCCACACCAAAGGTCACTCCGGCGAAGGGTCACTCTTACTGTGGGCACGCAAAGGTGCCGATACTGCTGCCGTACTCCACGGCCCTCTCCTGAGCGCGTTCTGACCAGACTTCCGCGGCGAATCCAGCGGTGGCGACGAGGGTCTCCCTGGAGGCCCAAAAAAGGGGAAAACGGGAGGGGGAAGCGGTTTGGGTACCTCCTCCGAAATCTTACGCGTAGTCGACGAATTAGATCGCAGTCGGAATCGCGGCCCCATCCGGAGGAGGAGAATGAAGGAGAGAGAGAGAGAGAGAGAAAGCGCCGAGGGCAAAATGGCTATGCGCGCAGAAGGTTCTGTCCGCGGATCTCTCCACTCTGCCGCTGGGCGACGCGGGGGCATGGGCGGGGGGGGCGAGGAGCGGGGGGGGGAGAGAGAGAGAGAGAGAGAGAGAGAAAAAAAAAAAAAAAAAAAAAAAAAAAAAAAGAGAGAGAGAGAGAGAACAACAACAAAAAAGAGAAAGAGAAAGAGAAAGAGAGGAAAAGAGAGAGAGAGAGGGGGACAGAGAGAAAGAGAGAGAGAGGGGAAGAAAAAAAGAGACAGAGAGAGAGAGAGAAAGAGAGAGAGAGAGAGAAAGAGACGGGGGGAAAGAGAGAGAGAGAGAGAACAGCAATCGGAAGAGGACGCCCACGATAGCCTCCGGACGGCCGCAGGCGCTCCCAAGACGCCCAAGATAGCCTCCGACGGCCGCAGGGCTCCAGGAGGCAGAAACCATAGCTTCCCCTTCAGATTTTGAATGATTTTGGCGTTCTCATCTGTTCGGTTTCCCGACGCTCGAAGACGGCCCAAAAGGCCCCTAATACCGCCCCATGACGGCCCAAGAGGCCTCCAAGAGAGCCCCAAGAGGGCCCAAGAGGCTGGCCTCTTCGCCACACCTGGCTGGGTGGAACAACGCTCGTGGTGCAAGTTGGAGGGCCTCTGGCCTCGACGGGTCAGTCCAAAGTTCCGCTGGAAACCAAGCAGGGGGATCATCACCGAGGAGGAGGAGCAGGAGGAGGCGGAGGAGGCAGAGGAGAAGGAGGGGGAGGAGGAGGAAGAGGACGAGCAGGAGGAGAGGGAGGAGGAGGAGCAGGAGCAGGAGCAGCGGCCACAGAGGGCAGAAGGAGCAAGGAAAAACGGAGAGGGGGAGGAGCTTCGCGGGAGGAGGGAGGAAGTATGAGACTGGGGAGCAGAGACGAAACATGTCGTCCGCCGACCGGCGCTTCATCAGCGAAGGTGACAAGGCGTGTGAGACAGTTGGCTGTGACCCGCCCCCTCCTTCCCCTTCCCTCGGGGGCGCGCAAGCACGGATTAGCGATCCATGGATTTGGCGCGCGGTCGCCAGATCCATGGATCGGGGGAGGTGCCCTCTCCCAAAATGCAGCCGGGGCCGCCTCGCTCGGCGGCGGAAATCCGCGATTTCCCATGGAAACGGGACCCGTCGCTAATCCACGCACCCTTGATCCATGTTTGCGATCATCTGATTCCCCTGGGGAACAAAATCCCACCAGAAAAAACGGGACCCCCCCCCCTGGGGTCGGGGCACGAGCTCGTCAGCGCACAGCTGTCGGTGGTGGACAAATCTCCCTTTGATAAACCACCCTTTTAATGAAAACGGCCTGGGACCGAAACTGACGGACCTGGACCCGCAAAAATGACGGCCGCGACGCCGTCTCGCGAACCAAGAACGGCCAATCCGCTAATCGACGTGTCAGGGTAGGAGGTCCATCAACCTCCGAGCTTAGCGAAGGTGAAAAGGCGTGTGAGACACTGGGCTGTGACCCACCCTCTCCTGCCCCTTCCCTCGGCGGCACAAAATCGCACCAGAAAAAGGGGGAGGGGGAGGAGGAGGAGGAGGAGGAGGAGGAGGAGGAGGAGGAGGAGGAGCAGGCGGAAGAGGAGGAAAGGAGGGAGGAGGAAGGAGGGGAGAGGGGAGGGAGGAGGAGGAGGAGGAGGAGGCCCTCCGGGGGTCGGGGCACGAGATCGCCAACGCACCAACGCGGGCCGCCCTCGAGAGGGCTGCCCACGAGGGGCCGAGGAGGGCCAAAGAGGGAGAGCTCGCAAGGATCCCTCCGGTCCTCCTTCCCAGGGGGGGGGGTCCCAGGGGGGGAGTCCTTTTCCTCCGCCCTCTCCTCCTCCTCCTCCTCCTCCATCCTCCTTCCCCCTCCTCATCTCCGCCTCCTCCTTCCTCCTCCTCCTCCTCCTCCTCCTCCTCCTTCCTCCCCCTCCTCCTCTCCTCCTCCTCCTCCTCCTCCTCCTCCTCCTCCTTCCTCCTCCTCCTCCTCCTCCTTCTCCTCCTCCTTCTGCTCCTCCTCCCCCTCCTGGCCGTCGTCGACGTCTTTCAGGGTCGGCGGCACCGGCCGTCAGGCCCGCACAGTCCCCCCTGGGGGTCGGGGCACGAGCCCGCCAACGCACCTCTGGGGGGCCGGCGGCCAACGCGGGAGGGAGGGATCCAACACCACACCACACAACATCCACACCACCAGCACCACACAGCCACGAAGAGGGCTCCAGAGGCCCCCACAGGTGCCCCCAGGAGGCCTCCAAGTGGCCCTGAGAAGCCCCCAGGACCGACCACAAGGAACCGAGAGGCCGCTCCCTGGGCCTTCAGTAGGCCCCAAGAAGTCACAAGAGACCACACAAGGCTCCCAGGAGGCCTCCAAGTGGCCCCAAGAAGCCCCCAGGACCGACCACAAGGCACCGAGAGGCCGCTCCCTGGGCCTCCAAGAGGCGCCCAAGAAGCCCCAGGCAGCAGACGCGTTGGAAGAGGAGGAGGAGGAGGAGCAGGACGGAGGAGGAGGAGGAGGAGGAGGAGGAGGAGGAGGAGGAGGAGGAGAAGGAGGACGAGGAGGAGGGGGACGCGTCAGCAACAACTACACGCAGGCGGCACGACGGGAGGCGGCGAACAACACATACGAAATCAGGAGCCGCCCGTCTCCTCTGACTGGGGTCGAGGACTTGGCGTGAGGCTCTTGCCTAAACAGGGAAGGAAACAAAAAAAGTAGGGAGTGGCCACAGAGTACCTGTCCCCCTCCGAGTGATTATCCTCCTCCTGTCCTCCTAATCCTCCAACTCCTCCTCCTCCTCCTCCTCCTCCTCCTCCTCCTCCTCCTCCTCCTCATCATCATCATCAGCAGCAGCATCAGCATCATCATGATCATCATCATCGTCAGCATCAGCATCAGCATCATCATCATCAGCATCATCATCATCATCAGCATCAGCATCAGCATCAGCATCAGCATCAGCATCAGCATCATCATCATCATCATCATCATCATCATCATCATCATCATCATCATCATCATGAGCATCATCAGCAGCAGCATCATCACCACCACCACCATCATCATCATTTTCATCATCATCATGATCATCATCATCATCATCATCATCATCATCATCATCATCATCATCATCATCATCATCGTCAGCATCAGCATCAGCATCAGCATCAGCATCTTGTTTCTCCACCTCATGATCAACTACGTCTTCATCATCATCAGCATCATCATCATCGTCATCGCCATCGTCATCGTCATCGTTATCATCGTCGGCAGCATCACCATCATCAGGAGCATCATCAGCATCAGCATCAGCATCAGCATCATCATCAGCATCACCATCATCATTATTATCATCATCAGCATCATCAGCAGCAGCATCAAGATCGAAGTCGTCATCATCATCACCATTATCAGCATCCGCAGCATCAGCATCAGCATCATCAGCATCATCATCGTCATCATCGTCATCATCAGCATCGTCATCATCATCAACAACAGCATCAGTATCATCATCAACACCGGCATCATCCTCATCATCATCGTCGTCAGCACCATCATCGTCATCAGCATCATAGTCATCAGAATCGGCATCATCATCATCATAATCGTCGTCACTAACATCAGCATCATCGTCAGAATCGTCGTCACCATCATCAGCAGCATCATCAGCAGCATCATCGTCATGCACACCATCATCATCATCATCATCATCATCATCATCATCATCATCAGCAGCAGCATCAGCATCAGCATCATCATCCGCATCAGTATCATCATCATCATCATCATCATCATCATCATCATCATCATCATCATCATCGTCATCGTCATCGTCATCGTCATTATCATCATCAGCATCATCGTCAGCATCATGATTATCAGCATCAGCATCAGCACCATCATCAGCATCATCATCAGCGTCATCGGTACCAGTCTCACCACAAAAACCACAAGCACCAGCATCGTGATCGTAATGGTCAACATCACCATCATCAACAACAGCATCAATATCATCATCAGCATCGGCATCATCATCGTGATCAGTAGCAGCAGCAGCATTATCATCATCAGCAGCAGCGTCAGCAGTATCATGATCATCATGGTCAGCAGCAGCATCGTCAGCATTATCATCCTTAGCATTATCATTAGCATCATAATCATCGTCGTCGTTATCGCCCTCCTCGACATTATCATCAGCATTACCATCATCATTACCAACAGTATTATCATCATCATCATAAACATCATCATCAGCATAATCATCATCATCATCATCATTCTCATCATCATGATCATCATCAGCAGCATCATTATCACCAGCATCATCATTATCAGCACCATCCTCATCATCATCGTCAGCAGCATCAGCATCAGCATCATCATGAGCAGCCGTATCGTCGTCAGCAGCGACATCATCATGAGCAGCCGTATCACCATGAGCAGCCATATCATCATGAGCAGCGGTATCTAGACGTTCATAATCATCTCCATCATCATCAGCACCATCATCATCATCAGCAGCAGCATCACCGCCATCATCCTCATCCTCATCCTCATCTTCGTCAGCATCATCCTCATCCTCATCCTCATCCTCATCCACATCATCATGATCGTCATCATCATCAGCAGCATCATCTGCATCTGCATCATCATCATCATCATCATCATCATCATCATCATCATCATCATCATCATCATCAGCATCATCATCATCATCATCATGGCCATCATCATCGGCAGCATCATCGTCATCATCAGCAGCAGCATCTCCCTGTCTAAATCCTCCTCCCTCCTCTTCCTCCCTCCTCCTCCCTCCTCCCTCTCCTCGTCCAACTCCTCTCATGCTCCTCCTCCCACCCTGTTCCTGCTCACTCTCCACCTTCTCATCGTCGAACTCATCTGCCTCGTCTACCTACTTTCTTCCTCCTCCTCCTCCTCATCTTCATCCCCATCCTAATCACTATCACCATCACCATCATCATCATCATCATCATCATCATCATCATCATCATCATCATCAGCATAGTCATCATCATCATCATCACCATCATCATCGCCACCATCATAATCATCATCATCAGCATCATCATCATCACCATCACCATCACCATCACCATCACCATCACCATCACCATCACAATCATCATCACCATCACCATCACCATCACCATCACCATCACCATCACCATCACCATCATCATCAGCATCAGCATCAGCATCATCATGATCATCATCATCATCATCATCATCATCATCATCATCATCATCAGCATCATCATCATCATCATCAGCATCATCATCATCATCATCATCATCATCATCATCATCATCATCATCATCATCATCATCATCATCATCATCATCATCATCATCATCCTTCTCCTCATGCCCCTCCTCCTCCCCCACCTCCTTCTCCTCCTCTTCCTCCTCCTCCCCCTCCTCCTCCTCCTCCTCCTCCATCCCACTCTCCCTCCAACCTCACATTAGACTGACGGCGCGGGGGACAGTCGGCACAGCCGTCGGGCCCCGCCAGGCGAGCTCAGCTCGCCGAGCCTCTCGACGCTCTGGAGAAATGGTACGGGAGGGCGCCAGCTGCCAGCTGCACGCAGGAGCGACCCATGGGCAGGAGTGGCCCCTGGTGCGCGGCTTCTGGGGGCCGCGGGGGGCGGGGAGGCAGGTACAAGCGCTCAGGCCAACCCAAATATCCGACGTCTCGATGTTTTCGTGACACGGGCCCCCGACCTCCCGACCACCTCCCCGGAACCAGCTTTTCACTCCGAGTCGTTTTTGGGGACCGGTCTCGAGGCCCGGCGAGGGCCCCGAGAGGCCGAAAACTGATGAAAAAAACCTCTCTCGATTTTTTCGAGACGCCCGATGTCTGGGATTTGGTCGGGCCTGTCCCCCTACAGGGGGAGTTTGGACGAACAAAGAAAAAGGAGTCCAAAAGATACACCAAACATGTTCAAAAATGATAACAGACAAATGCAATGAACAAACAAAAAACCAAAAAAAAAAAAAAAAAAAAAAAAAAAAAAAAAAAAAAAAAAAAAAAAAAAAAAAAAAAAAAAAAAAAAAAAAAAAAAAAAAAAAAAAAAAAAAAAAAAAAAAAAAAAAAAAAAAAAAAAAAAAAAAAAAAAAAAAAAAAAAAAAAAAAAAAAAAAAAAAAAAAAAAAAAAAAAAAAAAAAAAAAAAAAAAAAAGTCCCCGGACAATTGTTTGACTATTTTTGAATATGCTCCTACTGTAGGGGGACAGGCCCCGCTGAAGTCCGGGAATGCCGGGGGAGGGCGGAGACCCCCGTGGGCCCGCACCAGAGGCCGCTCCGGCGAAGGGCCCCTCGCGCGCACGCCGCCGAGGCCGCACGCCCAGACGCGCCGGTCCCGGCCGGGCCCGCCTCCTGCGCAGCGGGGATCGGTGCACACGCCCTCCCCGGGGGCGCCTCGAAGACGTCGAGCCGGAGGTTTCTCGGCGTTTTCGACCTCTCGGGGCCCTCGCCGGGCCTCGGGACCGTCAAAAAACAACTCGGGATGCAAAAACCGGTCCCGGGGAGGTGGTCGGAGGTCGGGGGCCCCCGTCTCGAAAAAGTCGAGGCGTCGGATCTCTGGGGATCGGTGCACACGCCCTACGGGCGGGGAAGGGCAGGCTCAGATCGGGTGTGTCCTCCTACACGCTGAGTTTTGGCGAAACCTCAACTCTGGTCAAGGCATGCTCGAAGAATTCGTAAAAGCAGACACAACATCGTCCCCAGACTAGGTGTGTTTTCACCGTGTTCGAGTGTTCCTCCTGCAGAGGGACAGGCCCGACTGAAGCGTGTGCCCGCGCCGATCCTGTGACCAAGAACAAACACATCCCCGACCCAAAAATCGCGGATTCACAGAGGACTCGAAGATCGGCCCAAGATCTCGGGGGACTTTTCTGCGCTCGTCCTTGTCACCCTGGTGACACCCTGAGCCCCGAAATCTTCCCCCCCCGAAGCCTCGAGGAGCCTGCGCTCTGTCTCGGCCCTCGCGTCTTTGGGATCGGGCGTCTCCTTTGGGTCTGTGCTCCTGGGCCCGGGACCCAGACATCCGGCGTCTCGATTTTTTCGAGACACGGGCCCCGACCTCCCGACCGCTTCGCCGGGACCAGTTATTCGTCCCGAGTCGTTTTTTGACGGTCCCGAGGCCCGGCGAGAGGCCCCGAAAGGCCGAAAACGACAAAAAACTTCCGTCTCGATTTTTTCGAGACGCCCGATGTCTGGGGATCGGCACGGCCAGGGCCGACGTGCGGGCGCGTGTGCGGCAGGCTCCCGCCGCCGACGGCACCCCGCTCTGGGCCGCGCGGCCTCTCGGAGGGCCGCGCAGACCTCCCTCCTTCGCGCACGCTCGGGTTCCGCGGCGCGGGCTGCCGTCTTCTGTGCTCCGCGGGGCCCGAGGAGGAGCCCAGGGGTCGTCCAGAGCCCCGAGCGCGCTGCTCGAAGCGCCTAGCGTCGCCACCGCGCCGGAGCGGCGAGAGCCCGCTGCAGCTGGCGCCCCCTGCTATGGCAAGCGCCAGGCCGGGCGCTGCTGCCGGTGCCGGCGCGGGCCCCCTGGCTTAAAGGCGGCCGCGGCCGTGCCAGGAGGCGGGGAGGCCGGCACCGAGCAGCACGCACCCTCGGCACGCGCGGGCGCGCCCGCTGCCAGGCTACGACCCCAGACCCCCGACGTCGTGATTTTTTCATGACGTCGACCCCCAGAGGTCTGGACCCTTTCCCCGGGACCGGTTTTTCAACCTGAGTCGTTTTTTGACGCTCCCGCGGCCCGGTGAGGACCTCCGGAGGGCGAAAATAGCGAAAAACCTTCCGTCGTGATTTTTTCACGACGCGAGGGGGTCTGGGACTGCCCCAGGGGCGGGGGCGGAGCTGCCCCAGGGGCGAGCCCGTTCGGCTGCCGAACGGGCCAGCTTCCCACCGCCCTGCCGGAGCCGAGCCCGTGCGGCGGCCCGCCCGGCGGGCGAGCGGGCTAGGACGCCGAGCGGCCTCGAGAAGGGAGCCCTGGGGCGGCAAGCCTCGGGAGGTCTCCCAGAGCCGCTCTGGGGGCCAGGGGCCCTCAAATGAGGCCTCAGGATGAGCAGCCGGAGGAGGAGGATCGAGGAGGAGGAGGAGGAGGAGGAGGAGGAGGAGGAGAAGGAGGGGAAGAGAGGAGGAAGGAGGGGGAGGAGGAGGAGGAGAGGAGAGGAGGAGGAGGGGAGGAGAAGGAGGGGGAAGAGGAGGAGGAGAAGGAGGAGGAGGAAGGAGGGGGAGGAGGAGGAGGAGAAGGAGGGGGAGGAGGAGGTGGAGGAGGAGGAGGAGGAGGAGGAGGAGGAGCGGTGGTCCTCACACCCCTGGGGGCCCCATCGTGTCGACCATCCCGCGGGAGTGGCTTCGAGGCCCATGGGTCCCCGAGTGTGGCAGGGACCACGGCCCCCCGCGTTGTGGCTGGTCTGCCCGGGGCGTCCGCGGTCCAGGACTCGGCTCCTTCAGGATCCCCCATTTGGGGCTTCTGGCAGCTCTGCTTGCTGTGGGAGAACGATGGAGGGTAGAAAGAGGATGTCTTGCCAATTCCCGGACATCGGGCTTCTCGAAAATATCGAAACGAAGGTGTTTCGTAGTTTTCGACCTCTCGGGGTCGTCGCTGGGCCTCGGGACCGTCAAAAAACTGCCCGGGATGAAAAACTGGTCCCAGGGAAGTGGTCGGGAGGTCGGGGGCCCGTGTCTCGAAGAAATCGAGACGTCGGATGTTTGGGATCTGGACCTCAAACAGTGAATTGGTGCACCATGGATGTGTAATATGTATGATAGGCGATATGTGGCGTTGCATTTCCGTGTATATCTACATCTAGAAATACATACCTATACACATGAACATTTACATGGCCCCAAAACAGTGATTGCTCGTACGGGTGCTTACCTTGTTCCATAAAACTGGGCCTGATGTTCGGTTTTGCGGCTATGTTGTCGCCGTCGCCGCATCGTGGCCGCCTCGTCACGGCCTTCCGCAATTGCGCCATAGAGACTGTATTACATGAAATGTCATTCCTAAACAAAATCCGATCCCCCCCCCCGATTTAACCGCCCCCTTTTGTTGCATTGCAGTTTATATGCGATGGTGCCCCCATCGTACATCATGCATATGAACCATATCATCCCAGCCAAGCCAATGTCGACACCCCCCTTTCGTCCTCTAAAAAACTATGCGGGCACACTCGCTTTATCAAGAATCCGCATTTTTCAAACATCCTTTCAAACGCGAAACGAAGTACACGCGCGCGCGTCGTCGCGCGCTGGTGCCAAGATTTCTCTATTACCTTAGAACCCGTCGAGAGTTCAAAATCGAGTGCCCCGAGAACATAAAAAAAAGGTTTCGCAACAAGGATGCAGCTGGCGCTCGCGCTCTTGTAACTCATTCAGGAAACCGTCGGCTGTTCAACATTGTCGTAGCATGCTACCAAACGGGCCCTTCGCGCACGGATGTCCAAATCGCTCGAACGCGTTTGCGCGCGCTCTGTCACAGGAATCCCTTTCAAAAAAACGAAACGAAGTGCACACGAGAGCGTCGTCGCGCGCGCATGCCGGAATCCTGCCGAACCCCCAACTTTCGCAAGGACGTGAACATCGAGTGTCCCGACAACAGAATGAAGCACATGTTTTTTGCAACATCGCTTGTCAAAAGAACCTGCGCGTGCGCTCTTGCGAATTCTAAAAAAAAACGAGGTGTTTCAACGTTGCCACCAAAATCTACAAAACGGGCCTCTCGCGCCGCATGTCGAACTCATCCGAACGCCCTTGCGCGCGAGATGGGGGGCGCGGTCCGTGTCAATAAATACCACGCGGGCCACTCGCGCGCGTCGGCCGCGCGCGCACGACGATCTCTTTCCGAAACCTTCATCACCGACGCGGGGACATCGTCATCGTTATGGGCGGGCGTGATCAACATCCGCGGCGTCACAGGCCGTACCGTCGTCATTGTCATTATCATCACAAGCGTCGGGACTATCACAGTGTCCACGGTTGTCGACGTTGCCATGATACCACGCCCGCCCAAGTGGCCGACTCGCATTGAAGCGTCCGGTGGGAAGTGCCCAGAGGTCAACGCCACCGCGGCCGAGTCGGTCGCGCCAAACTAGCTGGCCGCTGCGCGCGCGAAAACGCGCGGGTTGGAGCGTCCGCAGAGGTGCACCAGCCAACACCAAGCACTCATCGCGATCGACGCCGCGTGCGTTTTGCAAAACAAATTGCGGGTGGGTGGGTGGGATGATTGCGCGGGAAGTGGAGTTGACAACTGCGAGTTCCACAAATGAACTGCACAATACAGATTGCGCCGCATATATTGCAACTAGAACCACGCGCGCGCTTCGCGCGCGCTTAGGTTGTGTCGAGTCACAGACCCAGGAATCGTTGTGAGAAGAAATTGGTGACGCGAAGCGTCGTGGGGGCGTCCTTGGACGTCTGGGGTCTCCTGGGGCCTCTTGAGGGGCCTCCTGGGGGCCTCCTGGCGGCCTCTTGGGGCGGAAGGCTCGAGCTTGCGGTTCGTGGTCCCCCTCTGGGCCCCCTCTTGGGCCCGTCTTGGGGCCCTCTTGGGCCATCTTGGGCGCCTCTTGGGCCGTCTTGGGGCCCTCTTGGGCTGTCCTGGGGCCCTCTTGGAAGCTTCTTGGGCCGTCTTGGGGCGGTCTTGGGCGCCTCTTGGGCCGTCCTGTAACGTCGGAAAGCCCAAAAGACAACTTTGTTGAAAATGTACGTTTTACGAAGGGAATGGGCCAATTTTTGCGTCTAGGGGCCCTCTTGGGACGCATGTTGGAGGCTTCTTGGGGCCTCTTGGGGGCGTCCTTGGACGTCTGGGGTCTCCTGGGGCCTCTTGAGGGGCCTCCTGGGGGCCTCCTGGCGGCCTCTTGGGGCGGAAGGCTCGAGCTTGCGGTTCGTGGTCCCCCTCTGGGCCCCCTCTTGGGCCCGTCTTGGGGCCCTCTTGGGCCATCTTGGGCGCCTCTTGGGCCGTCTTGGGGCCCTCTTGGGCTGTCCTGGGGCCCTCTTGGAAGCTTCTTGGGCCGTCTTGGGGCGGTCTTGGGCGCCTCTTGGGCCGTCCTGTAACGTCGGAAAGCCCAAAAGACAAAAAATGTTGAAAATGTACGTTTTACGAAGGGAATGGGCCAATTTTTGCGTCTAGGGGCCCTCTTGGGACGCATGTTGGAGGCTTCTTGGGGCCTCTTGGGGGCGTCCTTGGACGTCTGGAGGCCATCTTCAGCATCTCGGAGCCCTCTTGGAGGCCTCTTGGAAGTTTCTTGGGCCGTCTTGGGCGCTCCTGGGGCCGTCTTGTCTGACCGGGGAGGCCTCCGGCAAGCCCCGACGAGCCTCCGGGCCCCCCGGAGCCCACATTTGTGGTCGAGGTCCCGGCCCCGGGCCCCCGGACCCGGTGCGCCGTTATATGTATAATTAAGTGGGGGGGCTCTTGGGGGCCTTGTTGGGGCTCCTGGGAGCTTTTTGAAGGCCTGTTGGGGCCTCTTTGGTGTCTCTGGGGGACCTCTTGGGGCCTCTTGGAGAGCCTTTTTGGGAGCCTCTTGGGGACTCCTGGGGGCCTTTTCGGCCGTCTTGGGGCCCTCTTTGGCCGTCTTGGAGCCCTCTTGAGAGCCTGTCAGGCCGTCTTGGGACGATCTTGCGGGCTTCTTGGGCCGTCTTGGACGTTGTGAAGCCCAAGATGCGAATCTGACTTTTTATATAAAAAATCTGTCGGAGGGAATGGGGCCCTTTGTGCCTCTTGGGGCTCTACTGGGAGGCCTCTCGGGGGCCTCTTGGGGCTTCTTGGGTGCTTTTTGGCGGTGTTGGAAGCCTCTCTGAGGCCATCTGACGCCGTCTTGGCCGCCCTGGAGGGCATCTGAGTCGTCCTGGAGAGGCAAAGAGAGCTCCTGGAGCCCCCGCCACCGCCACGGGGGAATGAGCCTGGGTCCCCCCCTGGGCCTGGAATGCCCGCCAGATGTGTATATTTATCCCTATGCATATACATGTTTACATACCTGCATGCATGCATGCATGCATGCATACATATAGACAGACAGGCAGACAGACAGACAGACAGGCAGGCAGACGGACAGACAGACAGACAGACAGACAGACAGACAGACAGATAGACGTGCATACTTACAGACAGACACACAGACACACAGACACACAGACATCTATACCTAGCATTTTTCGTCCTCCGACGATTGCCGTGATGAGGGGAACGGGTCATCCAGGAAGAGGACCGAACCCCAGGCCATCCCAGACGTCAGGCGCTTCGAAGTCTTCGATGCGAGGGCCCCTAATTAGGCCCCTCGATCCCTTCCCCGGGGCCGGCTAGACATGCATGCCGAGTCGTTTTGTTGACAGCCCCGCAGCCCGACACTGTCCTCCGCAGGCCAAACATGACGAAAAAAGGGCCGCCCCGATGTTTGTCGACGCGCCAGGTGCCTCGGGACTCATCCTGAGCAGCTCTTCGTGTCGGACGAGAGGAAAGGCGAGGGGGCGTCGCGAATCAGCGCACGTAGCTGGCTTCCTCGACGCCGGAGGCGCCCGTGCACCCAGGAAAAAGCGCACGCGGCGGGGCCGAAGCCAGCTGCAGACAGCAGTTTTCCCCCGCCAGGCGGATGGACAACAAAAAGTAAATGATTGTCAAATTGACTACTCATGATGGGCGTGTTTTCCACCACCACCACCATAAGTTGCAGGGGGGGGTCCTCCTCCTCCTCCTCCTCCTCCTCCTCCTCCTCCTCCTCCTCCTCCTCCTCCTCCTCTTCGCCCTCCTCCTTCCCCCCTCCAACTTATGGTGGTGGTGGTGGTGGAAAACAGGCTCATCAACTCAGTCAGACTACCTTTGACTATGTTTGACTACTCCTCCTGTGGAGGGGCATGCCCGACTGCAGTGTCGGCCCCCCCGTCCTCCGACCCGACCTCTCTGGACGGCCCTGCAGGCCAGCGGAGGGCCCCGGGAGCCCCCGAGAGCACGCCTCCCGCCACAGACCGAGGCCCCCGGCGCCCGCCTCGACGCCAGAGGCTCGGGTCGGGCGAAAGGGGGGGATAGCAAAGCGGGGGTTTGAGAATCAGCTCACGTAGCTGATTTTCCCGGCGCCTCCCGGCGCCGGAAGCGCCCATGTATCGAGGAATGGGCCCCTCGGTGAGGCCGAAACCAGCTGCATGCAGCAAATTTCGTAACCCCCCCTTTCCCAATCCCCCCCTTTCGCCCGGCCCGAACAGACCGAGGCCCCCGGCGCCCGCCTCGACGCCAGAGGCGGCCACGAGGGGGGAACCACGAGGGGGGGGCCGGCTCAGGGGGGAGAGACGTCGACCTCGGCACCGGCGACGCCTCGCCGATGGATCGGCGACGGGGCCCCCGACTGCGAATCCGCACGCTCCTCCTGGAAGCTGGGCGAGGGCTGGCAAACCCGCGGCTGCTACAACGGTCCTCCCGGGAGAGAAAGAAACAAACTCCCGAGAGCACGCTCAGCGCACCGAAGAGTAAACGGGCTGCTTCCGGAAGAGAAACAAAAACAACTTTCTGGAGCTCTGTTTTAGCATCAGGTCGGGCATGTCTCCCTACAGCCGGATTTTGGATGAAAAACCATATGTATGTATATATATATATATATATACACATAAAAAAATACTCCAAAAATCATCCCCAGACTATTTGTTGCACTATTTCTGAATATTCCCCCTGTGGAGGGACACGCCAGACTTACATTTAGCAGCCACGGGCTTGCCTTGAGTCGGGCGCGTCCCCCTACAGGGGGATTTTCGACCAAAAATAGAGAATACCCAAAAAAAACCCAAAATGGCCAACAAATGCTCAAAAAGTAGTCCCCAGCCAATCTTTTGACTATTATTGACCGTCCCTCCTGTAGAGGGACAGGCCCGACTTGAGGCTTGCCAGCCTTCGCGCGGCTTCCGATCCTCGGCGGGGTGGGCGATCGGGCCCCCATCATCGGCGCGCCGGCGATGCCGGGGCGATCCGAGGTCGACGTCACTGAAAGGGCCCCACGGGGCACACGAGTCCATGCACACCAATACAAGGATGCTCCACATGTTCCCATAGTTTCGGGGTCTCGTCTTCCCCCCCACTGCCCATAGTTTTCCAGATTTCCTGGGTGTCTGTCTTCCCCCCCGCTGCCCATAGTTTCCCATCTTTTCTGGGGAATCGACGATTAATTGTGTCTGCGTGCTTTTTCTCCTCCTGAGTCATCCCTGAGGGCAGACATCGGCGGCGAGCGAGGGGAGGGGGGGGGCACGAGAAGGAGAAGGCCTTCTGTCGGGGGGAACGACAGGGGGGGATCTCACGCAGCTGACTTTCGTAGCGCCTCCCGGCTCAAGGAGGCGCCCATGTATCGAGGAATGGGCCTGGCGGCGGGACCGAAACAGGCTGCATGCAGCAGATTTCGTACCCCCCCTTTCCCTATCCCCCCCCTCTCGTTCGGCCCGATTCTCAAAGGCTGCGGGGCTTCTCGGGAAGCCTCCAGCCGTCTGAGAGGTTCTCTGCGTCTTCGGGGGAGGCCTGGGGAACTTCTCACAAGGCCGGGGGACGTCCGAGCCCTCTGAGAGCAGACAATCGCGGTCCACCACTCGCAGAGCAACTGCTCGCAATTGGCCTGGATCCGCCATGGGGGATCGACGATACGTCACATCGATGCAGACACGCGTTTGTTCTCGGACGTCTGCGAGTAGGCACTTGAAGAGAGGAGGGACGCGCTCGGGGAGAGAAAGGCCTCTCCTTCTCACTTCCCCCCCAGGCGCGCCGCCGAAGACCCCAGACTTAGGTCGGGCGTGTCCCCCTACAGGCGGGTTGTGGACTAGTTTTGACTAGATTCCTTCTGTGGAGGGACAGGCCCGACTTAACCCCAGACATCCGACGTCCCCAGTTTCTCGAGACACGGGCCCCCGACCTCCCGACCACTTCCCCGGGACCAGCTCTTCATCCCGGCTCGTTTTGCTGACGGTCCCGAGGCCCGGCGAGGGCCCAGAGAGGTCGAAAACGACGAAAAACCTCCGTACCGATGTTTTCGACGCGCCCGATGTCCGGGGTCCTTCTGTTCGCGCTGAGCTCTGGGGTCACTTTGCATGGTTTCCCCTGGGGCCGCAGGCGACCCGAGGAGGAGGAGGACTAAATGGGCTAAATGTTGAACGACTCAGGGTCGTGCTGGAGGAGCCTGCACGGCGCCGAGGAAGAGGAGGAGGAGGAGGAGGAGGAGGAGGAGGAGGAGGAGGAGGGGGAGGAGGGGGAGAGGGAGGAGGAGGAGAAGGAGGAGGAGGAGGAGGAAGAGGAGGAGGGAGGAGGAGGAGGGGTCGCCTAAGCCCTTCGGAGAAACTCTCCAGGTCGAAACCGACGCAAAACCTCGATTTGTTCGAGGCGCCCGAGGTCTGGGACATCCGCTTCCCCTCAGGCAGCTGCTGCCTTCACCGAGACCCCCCCCAAAACGTTTCGGAGGCGACGATAGGGGCGAATAGCCCAGGGGGGAGCAATACATGCATCCAAGGGTGCCGATGATCTATGTCTTCGACAAGGCTCCCGGCCGAATGCGTGTAATGCCCGCCCATGGGCTATTCGCCCCTATCGTGAAGTCGGGCGTGTCCCCCTACAAGGGGATTTTCTAAGAAAAATACAAAATCCGCCGACCCTGTCGGCGTGTGTGAGGGGCTTTTCCGTTCGAGCCGTCATCTCCGTCATTCTTTGTACTCGTCGTCTCTGTCCTTCCCTTTCCCTGGGAGACCTCTTCCCCTGGGCTCCAGCCAAGCCGACCTTGAGCAACCTCGTAATTGAGTCGAAGGGAAGCCCCTTCCCTTTGATCCCTCCCCCGCCGGGAGGGGGGGGGGGGGTAGCGACCCCCCCCCCGGGTCAGATACGACGCCCCCCCTGGGACTCCTCTTCCCCTGGGCTCCAGCCAAGCCGACCTTGAGCAACCTCGTAATTGAGTCGAAGGGAAGCCCCTTCCCTTTGATCCCTCCCCCGCCGGGAGGGGGGGGGGTAGCGACCCCCCCCCCGGGTCAGATACGACGCCCCCCCCTGGGACTCCTCTTCCCCTGGGCTCCAGCCAAGCCGACCTTGAGCAACCTCGTAATTGAGTCGAAGGGAAGCCCCTTCCCTTTCATCCCTCCCCCGCCGGGAGGGGGGGGGGGGTAGCGACCCCCCCCCCGGGTCAGATACGACGCCCCCCCCTGGGACTCCTCTTCCCCTGGGCTCCAGCCAAGCCGACCTTGAGCAACCTCGTAATTGAGTCGAAGGGAAGCCCCTTCCCTTTGATCCCTCCCCCGCCGGGAGGGGGGGGGGGGTAGCGACCCCCCCCCCGGGTCAGATACGACGCCCCCCCCTGGGACTCCTCTTCCCCTGGGCTCCAGCCAAGCCGACCTTGAGCAACCTCGTAATTGAGTCGAAGGGAAGCCCCTTCCCTTTCATTCCTCCCCCGCCGGGAGGGGGGGGGGGGTAGCGGGGGGGGTAGCGACCCCCCCCCCGAGTCAGATACGACGCCCCCCCCCCGTACCGACCTTGAGCAACGTCGTCATTGAGTCGAAGGGAAGCCCCTTCCCTTTCCCTTCCCCGACGGGGGGGGGAGAGGAGGTCCCGGGGGGGGTCCCGGGGGAGTCCCGGGGAAGTCCCGGGTCAGATACGACACCTCCCTCCCCCACCTTCTCGTCCTTCTCCCCGTTCCCCCAAACCATCCCACAGCCCGTGCCTCTTGCTGCGCGTTGCGAACAGGGTCGGCGGCACCGGCCGTCAGGCCTTCGCGATACCCCAGAAATATCCCGAAATGGTGAAAAAATACTCACAAAATAGTCCCCAGACTATTTTTTAACTATTTTTTATACTCCCCCTGCAGAGGGACAGGCCCGACTTCACCCTATCGTCGCCGCCGAACGTTGCCGCTGGCGGCGGCGGCTGAGCGCGGCTGGCGCACGAGCGCGCGCGCTCGCGCACGAGCGCACGAGCGCGCCCCGCTCGAGCAGGAGGTCGACTGCAGCATCGACGTGCCCCAGACTTGCGTGTCGCAAACCAGCACGAAACCTCCTCCTCCTCCTCCTCCTCCTCCTCCTCCTCCTCCTCCTCCTCCTCCTGCAGGGTGCTCGCAAAAATCTGCGAACACCCTGATGGGTTCCGTGGAAGAAACAAATCTTATCCCGGGAGACTCCTGGACAACTTCCCGCACAACCCAGACAACCCCTCAAGGATCCGGACCGCCCGGAGAGCCCTCCAGACAACCACGCAAGGATCCAGACAACCACCCCCCCTGGACAACCCCCGTTGGACACGCCTCCCCAGGATTTACCCCCGTAAGATATGTGTTTCTTTGTTCGCAGACCAGGCGAAGGGAGTCGCCCTGAGTCCTGAGTGGATGTCTGACTGACGGTCCTGGGGCCTGTGCAGGGCCCCGAGAGCCCGACAATGACGAAAAACCTCAGGACCCCCTTCCTGGCCATCGCTCGGACGTCCATTCCCTGTGTTTTTGTTCGGTTTCGTGCGTGGTTTTTCGCCAAATGATCCAGGATGCTCCTCGATGGTCGTCGCCGAAGGAAAAATGCACACGTCCGAGCGATGCCAAGTTTCCCTCAGGACCCATCTCCTCCATGGCGATGTCCTAGATAGGGTCTAAGTAGATGGGGTCGGAGGATCGAGCCACATCGCCAGTGCATCGGCAATGCGTCGGCGATGCATCAGCGACGTCAGGGACGCATCGGCGAAGTCGGCATGGAGAAAATCGGGCTCCGCATCGAGCCGCATCGCAGATGCATCGGCGATGCGGCGAGATCCTCCGACCCCATCTACTCCGACCCCACCAAGGAGGCCTAGAGATGTTTCGTGGACTCGACAAAGCAAAAGCCACTCTTGATTAGGCGTTAAGAACCCCTGACCCTTTGGGAGGCGACCTAAGTTAGGAGGAATAGGAACGTTAGCGATAGGGGGCCTTCTCTGCAGATGTCTCAGGCCAAACCGCCCAGAAGAATTCCCCTAATGCGAACCTCTGTCGCTGCCCCTGGCGCGCTCCACGCGCCAGGGAGGGGGGGCCAAGAAATCCGCGTGGAACGTCAGAAGTTTATGTTTATGCTGTTTTGTTCTCCTTCGATTCATCGCGTTACTAGGGGGTTATGTTGTTCGCGATGAACTCTAGGGTAACTTCTGGAACTACTTCCCCAGGACCAGTTGTCCGTCCCGAGTCGTTTTCTGACGGTCCCGAGGCCCGGCGAGGGCCCAGAGAGGCCGAAAACGACGAGAAACCTCCGTCCCGTTTTTTGCGACACGCCCGATGTCTGGGGTTCTTCTGTTCGCGCTGAACTCTGGGGTCACTTTGCACGGTTGCCCCCGGGGCCGCAGGCGACCCGAGGAGGAGGAGGAGGAGGAGGAGGAGGAGGAGGAGGAGGAGGAGGAGGAGGAGAAGGAGGAGGAGGAGGAGGAGAAGGAGAGAGGAGGAGGAGAGGAGGAGGAGGAGGAGGAGGAGGAGGAGGGGAGGAGGAGGAGGAGGAGGGGAGGAGGAGGAGGAGACGCCGCCGCCCTAGGCACAGCGCCAGCGCCGAGGCCACGCACGCCAGGCACGCCGCGCCTCCGCGGAGGGCGCGGAGGGGCGCCGCGGGCCGCCGCTCGCTGGCGATCGCGCACGAGCCCAGACACGATCGCGTCGTAAAACAACAGAGCACAAAATAATAATAAAAAAAGAAAAAAAAAAACAACAATATATATATATATTGAAGAAACAAACAACAAAAAAAAACAAAAAAAAAAAAAAAAAAAAAAAAAAGGCGGGAGGTTTTCGTCCGTTTTCGGGCTCGGGGGGGAAGAAAGGAACCGGTTTTCGTCCGTAAGAAAGGACCGGGGATGAGAAGCCGGTCCAGGGGAAAGGATCGGGACTACCAGGGACCCCGTATTTGAAAACATCAGGACGTCGCAGGATAGGGAGGGGGTCGGGGGGGGGGGAAGGCTTCTTAGAAGCGCCCCTGTGTCTTCGAAGGCGCGGGCACTACATCTACAGACAAGGCCCGCGCCTTCTAAGAAGCAGGGGTGCTTCTAAGAAGCCTTCCCCCCTCCCCCGACCCCCCTCTCCTCTGCACGTGGCCGGCGACCGCCGGCCGCCGGTCGTCGGTCGCCAGTCGTCGAACGCTGGTCGCCGGTCGCCAGTCGCCTGTCGCCGGTCGCTGGTCGCCGGTCGCCGGTCGCCAGTCGCCAGTCGTGGGTCGTCGGTCGTCAGTCGTCCAGTCCGTCCCGTCCGTCGACTGCAGTTGGCGTTTCAAGCCTCAGTCCGTCGCCAGGTGTCGTCGCTGGTCATCGGTCCCCAAAGCGCTGGTCTTCGGTCGGCGGTCGTCAGTCGCCGGTCATGCGCCGTGGCTCGAGACCTTCAGAAGGACGCCAAGAAACACACCCACACCGATCCTGGGTCCAGGATTGGCCTGGCCAGAATCGGTGCTGGTGTATAGTTGACGCTCTACGAGTCTGGGCGGCGCGCGAGATGGAGTGGGCCGGGAGAGACGGCCTCAAGGTGCAGGAGGGTCTCTTGGAAGGGTACAGAGGCGTCTGAGAAGACCGAGAACAGAAGGATTCTCAGGAGGCCCATGCACCGTACCATGATTGGATTCACTCTCCAACGCGGTACGGTGCATAGATTTTCGGCTCTGGCGGCCGAAAAACTGTGCACCACTGTTCACCGTACCGTTCCCGGGTTGATGATCGAAGACGCCTCAATAGAGGCCGGCGCGGTACGGTGCACTCAAGTCGTCCGCGGCTTCTCAGAGGTGCCCTCAAGGTGCAGGGGGGCCTCCTGGAAGGGCACGGAGACTTCTGAGGGGACGAAGGGCACAAAGGGCACGGTCATCGGCCTGACCCAAGGAACGATGAATAAGGAACGAAGCCATTGTTTTTCCCAAGGCATAACCCATGAGGAACGATGGATGATAACCCACGCACGAGGAACGATCCACAACGCATGCAGACCTAAGGAACGACCGAGCCCCTTTTGAAAAGCAAGCGTTCCTTACGCAAGCCGCCCACTGCACCAAGTTGGAAGCTCGTTCTGGGGACCTTCCTGGAGCCACTCGCTCCACTCGTGCGTCGAAGCTGCGTCGAACGCCAGTCGATTTGGGTCGACCCTGAGTCGAACCTGAGTCGAACCTGAGTCGAACCTGAGTCGAACCTGAGTCGAACTTGAGTCGAACTTGAGTCGAACTGGGGTCGAACAGATCCGTTAGGTGGGCTCCCGGAAGGTCCCCGAAACGAGCATCGAAACCAAGGGTGCGAAGGGGACGGGCCTCGGGAGGCCACGGGCCTGCCTTCCCCGAGGGGCCCCCCCGAAAAACGCCGCCGCCCGGGGCGCGGGGCTGGGACGGCAGCGGGGCCGGCCGCGGGCAGCCAACTGCCAGGCGGATGCCGGGCGCGTGCCCGGCATGCGCGGGCGTGTGCGTTACAACGCATGCAGCAGAACCTCACACCCACACACGAGGGGACCTGCACATGCATGCACGCAGCAAAGCACGCGGGGGCAGGGCGGTTTCCATGCAGCGCGATACCATGCATGCAGCAGGGCATCATGCGTTATATAATGCATGCCGCACAAAACACTCGAACCCAAAATGCGTTAAAATACACATGCATGTGCACAGAACCCCGCACATGCCCGGGCACGTGCGCACAGCAGGGCATTCATCCAGAAGCGCCCGCACGTGCCGGGCACATGCCTGCCACATGCTGCGCACATGCCCGCACATGCCCGCGCAAGAACGGCCGCACGTACACCCACCCAGGGGTATAGAGAGGCGAGCGCGGTGTACCTTACTCCAGGAGGCGCGGTGAGGATGCGCGGGCCTCGGAGGCCGAAGGCCACGAGGAGCCTCCGTCCCGACCTTGTTCGAGACGCCCGACGTCTGTGAAGGGGAACTGGGACACACAAATAAATAAACACAAATAAACATATCCCCCATATTTTCCCATATTTTCTGGGTTTTTGTCTTCCCCCCCACTTCCCATATTTTCCCATATTTTCTGGGAATCGCTGATTAATTGTGTCTGTGTGTTTCTTTCCCTCCTGAGTCTGGGGCACCCTTGGGAAGCTCGCCCATCCTCGTTTGCCGGCGGTGGACAAACCTTCCTTTAGTAAACCTCCCCTCAGTGAAATCGTCCTGGGGCCGAAACCGACGGCCCGGCCGCGACGCCCTCTCGCCTCTCGCGAACCGAAAACGGCCAATTCCTCCATCGACGTGTCAGGGTAGGAGGTCTGTCCACCCCCGAAGTTGGCGGGTTGACTGCACGGGGGCAACAAAAAGAGAACTCCAGCGCAGGCCGGCCAGAGCGCCTGCGACCAGCCGCACCGCCGCCGCAGCGGGGCCGCCGGCCAGCGCGTCCGCGGCGGCGAAGCGGGGCTCCTGAGGTACTTCGGCGCCGCCGCCGCGGCTGGTCGGCGCCGCCGCCGCAGCCGCTGTCGGCGCCGTCGGCGGCTTCGTGGTCGACTGTCGTCGTCATCGTCGTCGTCGGGATCGTGATCGTGATCGTGATCGTGATCGTGATCGTGATCGCATCGTCGTCGGGATCGTGATCGTTATCGTGATCGTGATCGTTATCGTGATCGTCGTCGTCCGCCACCAGCGTCGTCGTCGTCGGCGTCGTCCGGAAACCGGCATCGTCATCGAAGTCGGCGTCGGCGCGGTCACGAAGCAGCCCCCGATGCCAGGCCAGCAGGGGGAGGGAGCGGGAAGGTCGGCCCCAGGTGGCTCCCAAATCAGGGTCGATCAGAGGGGATCAGATGACTAGCGATGAAAGGGCCCCCAACCCTTCGGGAGGCGACCTAGGTTGGGACAGGGGGTCTATTCAGCAGAAGCATCGAGCCATACCGCCCAGATTGACTATCCCTGATGCAACGACGGGGGCCTCGGTGGGGCCGCGTCTTCACAGTGCCATTGCATCAGGGCTTCTTTACCCTCGATGGTCAGAAGTGAAGGGGAACTGGGACACACAAATAAATACACACAAATAAACACATCCCCCATATTTTCCTATATTTTCTGGGTTTTTGTCTTCCCCCCCACTTCCCATATTTTCCCATATTTTCTGGGAATCGCCGATTAATTGTGTCTGTGTGTTTTTTCCCCTCCTGAAGAAGGGGGTATTAGCTGAACCTGAGCAGTGGAGGAGCAAGAACGAACATGAACTTCTCAAACCTTCGGAGGTGAAGGCAGACGTCTTGAGGCGGCGCTGGACCCGCCTCCGTCGGCGGAGGGGGGGGCAGCGCCAGCCCAAGAGAAGTCCGCCGCGCGAAGCGCACGAGGGGGGGCAGCGCCGACCCAAGATGTCCGCGCGGGCCTCCGACAGCGTATGCTTGCGCGTTCCTTGTTCTTCGACGATTGCCATGAGTAGACGAGCGAGTTCCTCTACTCGCAAAGTACCTACTCGCAAATGGCCTGGATCCCCCGCGGGGGATCTACCACTAGTTACATCAAAGCAGCCATGTGTTCGGACGTTTGCGAGCAGGCACTTTACGAGTCGTGGAACGCGCTCGGCGAATGAGAAAACGGATCCTGGACAAAACTGGTCCTTGACCCTGGGGCCTTCACCAGGTAGGCCCCGACGTCAGAACCCTACCCCTGCAGGTCAGACTTCTGAGAGGCGGGCTGGGGTTCAGAACCCGAAGGGTGCCTGGAGCCGGGTGAACCCCAGCGGGGGTGTCCGGTACCCCAGCGACGAGTGGACCAGCAGGGGTAGGACCAGCTCGCGGTCGCAGACCAAGACCAGCGTTTCATCTTGAGCCGTTTCTGACACGCCCATGGCCCGTGAAGACCCCCTCAGAGGCAGAAGGAGGTCAGAAACCTGCAGCACGGCAAATCCCAGACATCTGACGATGTCATTTGCAGTCCGCGGCTCCAAGAGCTTTGGGGCCCCTCCCTATGTGGGGGCAATGTTTCGCCCCAGATTCACTGTTGACAGCCCCAGTTGAGGAATGAAAAACGACCCTACCCTGGGTTACAAGTGCGTGGTCTGTAAACCTCCTGGGAACCCCCAAAGCCCAGAGCCGCCAGGACGCGGCACATCACGTAGGGTTTACCCTGTCAGCGCACAGGAGTTTCAGCGCACAGCGCCTCGTAAACCAGGGTAGGGGCGTTTTTTCTTCCCTTGACCCAGGGCCTCAAAACGGCTCCGAGTGGGCGATATCGAGCAAAAAAACAACGGGATTGAAACATCACATCGTTGGAAATCTGAGTACCCGGCCAAAAGTCGGGCATGCGGCGGCTGGTTCCAGACGATTCGAGCACTCCAAGAGCGCTCCCGGTGAAGCGCAAATGCCGGAGAGCACCATGGGGCGAGAAAGCCGCCGAGAACCTCAGAAAACTGCGTCGGGAATCGGGGAGATTTGCGAGAAGACCTGCGCCCCGAATCACAAAAAGGGGGACGTCAAAAAGAAGCGGTCCTGGCTCCAGGCCGGAGTCCCAGGCCAGCCCGCCAGCTTCGGCGGCGGTCGGGACTGCGGTTCGGGGGAGGCCTGCGGCGTGCGGAGGGAGAGGAGGAGGAGGAGGAGGAGGAAGAGGAGGAGAAAGGGGAGGGGGGGAGGAAGAGGAAGAGGAGGAGGAGGCGGAGAACGGTGATGATGATGATGATGATGATGATGATGAGGAGGAGGAGGAGGAGGAGGAGGAGGAGGAGGAGGAGGAGGAGAAGGAGAAAGAGGAGAAGGAGGGAGGAGGATGGGGAGGAGGGGAGGAGCAGGATAGAAGGCAGAATAACGGCCCCCAGTGGAACCACCCTACATGCGAAGCTGTTTAGTAAACCCACACACCCACACACCTGCGAAAGAAATTGAGCCGGGCAGGACTGGTAAGTCAACGACCACTGATGCCAGGTGGGGGGGTCGGGGTGTTTTGATACATTGAGAGTAGAAGAGGGGGAGGAGGGGCTTCAAGGAAGCTCAGGAGAGGAGGAGGCCGTGGAAGATCAGGAGGAAGTAGAAGGCAAGGCGGAGGGCACAGAAGAAGAAGTGAAACACAAAGGCGAAGGCAAGACGAGAACGAGGAGGTTCAGGAGGAGGAGAAGGCGACGACGACGACGACGACGACGACGACGACGACGACGACGACCGCCACCACCACCACCACCGCCGCCGCGGCCTCGCGGAGGGAGGGAGGGGGCTTGAGGAGCGAGTGAGGAATGAGGAGCGGGGAGGGAGGAGCAGACGAAAGAGGAACGAGGGAGGGGAGGAGGAGGAGGAGGAGGAGGAGGAGGAGGAGGAGGACGAGGAGGGGAGGAGGCCGGCCGGACTCCGCCACGAGGGCGCGAGGGCGCCTGCCGCCTCGAGCGCCCTCGGGCGGGGCCCGCGAGGGGCCGTCGCCGCCGGCGCTCTGCCGGACGGCCCGCCAACGGAGCGGCCGCGGGTGGCCTCGCGCTCGGCGGGGCCGCGAGCCCACGGGAAGCAGTACCCCCCCCTGCTGTGAGTACAGGGAGACGGCCGAGGGGCCGTTCTTGTACGGGGTCCGTAGGTATAGGCAAGGAGGGTGACTGCTTTTCCACGGCACTGCGCAGTGTGCAGCGCACAATAGTCAGAATGCCAACACCTGAGCCAATACAGTTGCGGGAGGGATGTAATAGGGAAGTGGGCGGACTTCACACACACACCTGCTGGAGGAGAGGCAGCGAAGAGAGGGGAAGGCAGAAGGCAGAAGGGGAGGGGGGCGGGGGGGGAGGAGGACAGGACGAGGGCAGGGGCGGGCAGGCGAGGGAGAAAGGTGCTTTCGCCACCGAACGCCCCACTGAGCTCACAGAGGGGGAGAGGCAGAGGGGGGGGGCGGAGGGGCACGGGCCACTGCTCACACACACACACACACACACACACACACACACACACACACACACACACACGCGCGGGCCTCTGCGCGCCCAGAGGGCGTCGCGCGAGGGCAGCGGCCCCAGGCGGCCGCCCCCCCTTTGCGAAGCCTGCGCAGGCTGTAGTCGCCATCTAGAGGACATCTGGCGCGAGTACTCCCGAGAGCGGAGAAGGAGGAGGCGGAGAAGGAGGAGGAGGAGGAGAAGGAGGAGGCTGGGAAGAGGAGGCTCGGAGGAGGGAGGAGGAGGAGGAGGAGGAGGACGAGCAGGAGGAAGGAGGAGGAGGGGGAGGAGGGGGAAGGGGGCGGAACACTGCACCCCAGGGCCGAGAGCAGACAAGCCACCCTCACGGCACAAGCACCCCGTGGAGCCGAGCCGCCCCAGGAAGAGCGCACCCAGGGAAAGGAAGCGGCCAGGGCAGGGCTGCCTCGTAGACGCCCGCGGGGGTTATTTAGCAAGCGCCACTCCCGGGGGTGGGGGTGATTTTTCCTCCCAAGCGAAGCCGGTTGCGCAGCACCCGCAGCAATCGCAGGGGCCAGAACTCCAAGGGAGGAGGGGGGAGGGGGAGGGGGAGGAGGAGGGGGAGGAGGAGGAGGAGGAGGAGGAGGAGGCGGAGGAGGAGGAGAAGGAGGAGGAGGAGGAGGAGGAGGAGGAGGAGGAGGAGGAGGAGGAGGAGGAGGAGGAGGAGGAGGAGGAGGAGGAGGAGGAGGAGGAGGAGGAGGGAGGAGGAGGAGGAGGAGGAGGAGGAGGAGGAGGAGGAGGAGGAGGAAGGAAGAAAGCAAGGGAGGGAGGGAGGGAGAGAGGGAGGGAGGGACGAGGAGGAGGAGGAGGAGGAGGAGGAGGACGACGACGACGACGGCCATGACGATACTCGAACCTCGATCCTTGGATCCTCGAGTCCTTGAACCCTCCTATCCCCGAGTCCTCGAGTCCTCGACATCCTCGACATCCAAAGCCTCGAAACCCTCGAAAGCTTCGAAACCCTCGGAAGCCTCGAAAGCCTCGAAAGCCTCGAAAGCCTCGAAGCCCCCGAAATCCTCGAAGCCCTCGAAAAGCCTCGAGGCCCCCGAGACCCCCGAAAATCCTCGCCATCCCTCGGCCCCGACGGGCCGGGCGCGCCTGCGAGGCCCGCACGGGCGCCCCCGAGAGGGCCGCTTCCGTGCGGGAGTGGACCCCCCACGAGGGCGTGGGCAGCAGGACCTGGCCAGCGGGCGCCGGAGCGCACGCGCGAGGCCCAGCACCACGCCGGCGACGGCGACGCCGACGCCGACGGCGCCGACGGCGGCGACGCCGCCGCCGACGGCGACGGCGACGGCGACGGCGACGGCGACGGCGACGGCGACGGCGACGACGACGACGACGACGACGACGACGACGATCACCATACCAATCACGATCACGATCACGATCACAATCCCGACGACGACGACGACGCCGACGCCGGCGCCGATGCCGACGCCGCCGCCTGATCGTGACCGTCGTCATCGCGGCCGTCGTGGCCGTCGTCGTCATTGTCATCGTCGTCGTCGTCGTCGTCGTCGTCGTCGTCGTCGTCGTCGTCGTCGTCGTCCGCCACCGTCGTCGTCGTCGGCGGCGGCGGCGGCACCACCACCACAACGACCAAGACAACCGCAACGACGACCAAGACGACGACGACGACGACAACCACCACCACCACGCCGACGACGACGACGACGACGACGACGACGACGACGACGGCGACGGCGACGGCGACGACGACGCCTCCTTCCCGCACTATCTCCTGCAGGATGGTTGAACGAGGGGGGAAGAGCACACTGTCCTCTACCCCCCCAGAGCAACTCACGCGAGCGCTGCAAAGTGTTAGCTAGAGTAACCTCCCAGCCGTAGAACCAGGCTCGGGACAAGACTGCGTTCGGTCCGCGGGCGCAAAAGAAGACCCGACGCTGGTCGAGCGGCGGGAGGGACACTCCGGAAACGAATTGGGCACTAGGCTAAGGTCGGGCGTGTCTCCCTACAGGCGGAGTTCGGGCGAAAAGCTTACATACTCCAAAAATACCCCCAGGTAGTCAGAGAATAATCCAAAACTAGTCCCCAGACTATTTTTCAACTAATTTTGAATAATCCTTCTGTAGAGGGACACGCCCGACTTAACACCAGGCACGAACGGACAGAGAGAAGGGATGCGCGGGGGAAGCGGAGCTCGGGACAAGACGGGAGAAGACTTGGATGCTCATTCTGGGGACCTTCCTGGAGACGCTCGCTCCACTCGTGCGTCGAGGCTGCGTCGAACGTCCGTCGACTTGAGTCGACCCTGAGTCGACCCTGAGTCGAACCTGAGTCGAACTTGAAACGAACGGGGGTCGAACTGGGGTCGAACAGACCCGCCTGCTGGGCCCCGGAAAAAGGTCCCCAAAACGAGCCTCCAAGAAGACAGTCCCGCCCGGAGGCGCCTGCGCGGGGGCAGCGGGGGGGAGGGGGGCCGCCCGGGCGCCGGCACGGGAAGGGCTGCGGTCTGCAGAGGCGGCCCGCCGCCATGGGGCTCCGGATCGTGCGCCGCGGTCGTGCGCGGGCAGTGCAGGGCGGGGGGGCGGGCCGAGGAGGCAGCAGAAGTCGGAGGGCTGGAGAGGGAGTCCGAGAGAGCGGGGGCCGGGAGCTGGCGCGAAAGGACGTCCGAGAGAGGCCCCTCCATCTCCGACTCCCCCCTCCCCTCCTCCTCCCTCCCCCTGCTCCTCCTCCACCTCCTCCTCCTCCTCCTCCTCCTCCTCCTCCTCCTCCTCCTCCTCCTCCTCCTCCTCCATGCCTACTCCTTATGACTAATTTCTCTCTGTCACACCCCGAGGCCAGTTTTTAGGCTGGACCAGGCGTTTCGCCTGAAACGTCCTCACCATTTATGACTCTGAAGCTTAAAAATTGGCAACAGTTTCACATATGGGGAGCGGGTCCATTTCAAAATGTGGCTCTCGCCTTAGCGCGGCGCACACTGGTTGGAAAAATTGCAAGAGCTTCACGGATTGAAGGCGGGTCCTTTTCAAAATGTGGCTCTCGCCTTAGCGCGGCGCACATTCGCTTAAAAAAGTTGCAAGAATGACACTGATTGAGGGCGGGTCCTTTTCAAAATGTGGCTCTCGCCTTAACGCGGCGCACACTCGTTCTGAGAAATTCCAAGAATGTCACGGATTGAGGGCGTGTCCTTTTCAAAATGTGGCTCTCGCCTTAGCGCAGCGCACTTTCGTGTAAAACTTTGCCAGAGGTGTACGGCTTCCCATCATCAACGTGTCAGAGATAATGTGTCAAAAGGATTCAGGAATATGCGGCTGCAACAGTTATGTTGGTTCGCTGTGTTGAAAGCCCAGGAATGGCGTTCTGGCACGATTCAAGATTGTCAGGACGCAACAGTCTGGTTGATCCGTGGCGTTGGAATCCCGAGAACAATGTTTTGGCATGTTTCAGGGTCTTCAAACGGTTGTCTTAAAGGCAACTCCTTCAATGGAAATGAACCGTTGCAGGGGTCTGTGAAGAGGGAGCTTGGAGGGAGGGCGTATTCCAACATCCTGGATGACTCTTGGGTTTACACTGGTCCTCCTCCTCCTCCTCCTCCTCCTCCTCCTCCTCCTCCTCCTCCTCGTGCTCTTCGTGCTCCTCCTCCTCCTCCTCCTCCTCCTCCTCCTCCTCCTCCTCCTCCTCCTCCTCGCGGACGCAGGGATGGCAGGAACGGGGGCGGGGGGAGGCGGGGGGGGCGGGGGGCCAGGCACAGGGGGCGGAAGGGGAGGAGGGCCCGGGGGGCTCGCTTCCAGCCCGCCCGAGGACCCACTCCTCCGCGCTGGCGTCTGCGTCCGAGACCTCGAGGTTGGCCAGGAGCGCCCCCGACACGGCCATGCGGGAGAAGTCCTCCGTGAGCTTGGACCTCGCAGCAGCAGGGGCAGCCAGGCGGGGGCATCGGGGGCGCAGGGCGGGGACGCAGGAGGCGGCGGCACGGAGGCGGAGAGGCGAGGCGGAGGTGGCGCCCTCGACGAGGGTTAGAACTGCCCTCGGTGAGGGCCTTGTCAAGGGCGGGATCGGATTGTGGAGCTGGGCGGGGGGGGGAGGACAACCTGGCCGACGCCCCATGCGCCGCTCAGTCTGCATTCGGGTGCGATGAATTACCATGTGATCGTACTCTCTTTTTGGCTGCCGATCGTGCTTCCCAAACGGAAAAGATGGAGAATGCAACATCATGGCACTGGCCTTGCAGACGTGCTGCAGCGGATTGCTGCGTGGACTTCTGCGTGGATTTTTGCCCGAACGGCGAGCGAAAAACGAAGTGAATTTCACGTGGATTTGTTTTAGCATTCATTCCTGGCTGGCCCAACAACAAATCCGCGCGAAATTCACTTCGAAATCCAGAACGAAATTCTCCAGGACACTCCGGGCCCACACTATCGCTTTCCGAACGAAATCCGCTCTACGATGTTGGCGCCATGATGCAACAGCCTCGTCAGTGATGTCTGCCCAACGGGAGGCGGGGGCACGAGCCCCCCCTCGCTTTCCGGGGTTCCCGATGCCACCGGCCACTGGCACGGGCGCCACGACAAGTACAACAGCGAGTACTTCACTGGCGACCACGCACCCCGTACAGTATCACATCCACCCCTCCGACTCCAATACCCGATGTTAGCCAGACCCCAACTCGGCGACCACACCCACCAGAACCTCTTAATGCAGCTTCCACTCGACGGCACAATACCAGGCGACAAAAAGAAGACCGACAACCAGCACCACACCAGTGCAACAAAGACCAGCCCGCCGTTTTCATGAGCAGACAGACGCTACAGCAGCAACACGACCAAGATCCCGAGGTCGGGCTCAAACTAGCAATGACTAGCCAGTATGTTCGAAACATGAGCAATGGCCCTACTACGACCACTCTGACGAGTACGACTGCCCACTCATACGCCCACATCTCGCAATGCCTGTTCAGTATCCTACGGCCCAACTGGCCAAACGACCTACCAATGACACCAGCTGTACTTACCAAAACGACCTGCCAGCACTACGACGACCCGACCAGCAACCACAGCAGCACCAGCAGTTCCACCAGCAGCGACAGCGCAAAACACCATCAAGAACTACCAGAAATACACTGGACAACACCAACCGCCTACCTCCATCAGAAGCCGCACCACCACACCGAAATGCAGACCGACCCCCCCATCCAGCAGCCAGCAGCACAGACGTCACAACCACCAGCTTTGCCATCCAAACCAATGTACACAATCATAGTTAAGCCACCACCCAATGACATCAACTGCAAGAATTGGTTCGCTTGCCGACACCAACAAAGCTACGCACCACCCAAATCCGCCGACCCTGTCGGCGTGTGCGAAGGGCTTGTCTGTTCGAGTCGTCGTATCCGTCAGTCGTCGTCTCCGTCATCCCCTTTCCCTGCACCCTCCTCCTCCAGCCTGTCAACCGTAATGTCGCAATCGAATCGAGAGGAAGCCCCTTCCCTTTGATCCCTTCCCCGCCGGAGGGGGGGGGCCCGTGGGGGACCCCGGGGGGGTCTCGGGGGGGATCGCCACCCAGATACGCTTTCCCCCCCGATGGGGGGGGGGGGGCGGATACGTATCCACCCCCCCCCCCCGAGGGCCCCAGGGCCGCCAAAATTACCAGGGCAGGCCAGGAGCACCCCAAGAGGCCCCCGAGATGGTCCAAGACGGCCGCCAATCGCCAAACGATCGGTCCAAAATGCGATCACGCCCTCCAGACTGCCCAGGAGACAGGCCAAAAGTATTGATTTGTCGCAGGTTTTTGAAAGATTTGGGCGTTCTCTCCTTTTCCGCTCCCCGCCGCTCCAGGACGGCCCAAGGGGCCCTCAATATCGCCCCACGACGGCGCTAGAGGCTTCCAAGAGCGCTCCAAAACAGCCCAAGAGGACCCCAAGACTGCCCAAAACGCCTCCAAGACGGCCCAAGAGGCCCCCAAGACGGCTCTCAGAGCGTGCCCAGACGGGGGACCCGAATGGACATTTCGAGGCCTCGGCCCCGAGAAGCTCCCAGGAGGCCTGAAGAGGTTCCCAAGACGCCCCAAGAGGCCCACAATGGGCCCCCAGGAAGCCTGAAGAGGCCCCCAAGAGGCTCCCAAGAGGCCCCCCAGAGGCTCCCACGAGACCCCAACATTCCTCCCCAGAGGCCCCCGACAACTTTCCCAATTGACCCCAAGAGCATCCCTGAGGACTCTGGCCCACGTCAGCGTCGTCGTCGTCGCCGCCGCCGCCGTCGGTGTCGTCCCCATTCAGGGTCGGCGGCACCGGCCGTAAGGCCTTCGCAATACAAGCCACCATAGAGGTATACTTCTCACCCAAGGCCCCACCACCCACACTAGACGACTACGAAGACGGACAGACAGGATCGACGCCACTGCACCCACCCGATCAGAATCCCAACATTTACGCCGACATGGCACT
>CAUYUJ010001579.1:0-22500 GCA_963575745.1 Prorocentrum cordatum | reverse complement strand
GAAGGAGGAGGGAGGGAGGGAAGAGGGGAAGGAGGGAGGGAAGAAGGGAGGGAATGGCAACAGAGGCAAAGGATAATGGAGCATGCTCCCTCGCTGTCCGCGACAAGGGGAGCGGACCCCTGCTGGCGCCAGAGGGCACAATGGCCGCGCCACGCGCGTCCCCTGGGGCCCCGAGGAGGAGGGGGAGGGGGAGGGGGAGGGGGAGGGAGAGGAGGAGGAGGAGGAGCAGGAGGAGGAGGAGGAAGGGGGCGAGGTGTCCCTAGCGCAGGGCAGGCCGAGCCCAAAGGAGGCACCAAGGAGGGCCCACCCACCCCAACCTCCGCCTGGCGAACGCACCCTTCCTGCATCTTAGGGGGCCACATGCGAACCCTACCCCTACCTCCCTCAAAAATCGTGGGGGATAGGGGTAGGGTTCGCATGTGGCCCCCTACATCTTCTCCGCAAGCCACACGCTGCCAGAACCACGAAGTCTGGACCCCCGACCAGCTCCGTCTCGCAGCTAAAGGGAACAACATGCAGAGAGGTTCACGGCCGCCACCGCAGCGACGCCCAGAGCTCCGCCAAACCCCGCACAGCGGCGGAAGCAAGACGACCTCACGCCCTTCACCACGTCGGTTGCCTTGCAAACTGAGGCAGCCAGGACGTCCGTCCTGCTTTATCGACTCCCCGGCTTCTGTTTGGTGTCCGCTCCATGGGAGCCTGCGTGGCCCCCTGTACTGCCCAATTTGGGCCTGATTTGGACCGGATCTGGAACAAATCTGGACCGGATTTGGACGAGACTTGGACTGGATTCGTGGGGGCTGAGAGAACGAGGAGGGGGAGGGGGAACAGGAGGGGAGAGGAGGAGCAGGAGGGTGGGTCACATGCGGTCCCCACGCTGTCCACATGCAGGAAAAGCTGATTTCAACGTCGCCGCACAAGGTTCCCATGAACAGACATCGAACTTTTGGGAGTCCCGAAACAGTGCGGTGACAGACCGTGCGGTGACCTCGAAATCCCCCAAGACCTCACCGCACGGTCCGTCACCGCACGGTCTTGGGACCTCGGAGGCCCCTGTCGCCCGAGACGTCCTCGGAGAACGACCCGAGCCCCAAAACCGTGCGGTGACCCCGAAATCCCCACCGACTCACCGCACGGTGTGGTCACCGCACCGTTTGGGGGCCCCCGAAACTTCTGGACACCGCCGCCAGCGAGGGCGGCAGCAGGGCGGCCCACCCGACCCGTCGCTCCCGCGGGCTGCGCCGCTGCCAACTCTCGCCCGCGGAGCTGCGGGCGCCGCGCTCCGAGGGGAAACGGCTGTGGGAGGGAGGGAAAGAGGAGGAGGAAGAGGAGGAGGAGGAGGAGGAGGAGGAGGAGGAGGAGGAGGAGGGAGGGAGGGAGGGAGGGAAAGAGGAGAAGGAGGAGGAGGACGACGAGGACGAGGACGAGGACGACGAGGAGGGAGAGCATGGAGGAGAGGCGGCACCAGCCCGGCGCGAGGCGTGGCGGCCGGCGGCCGCGGCAGGAGGCGGACCGGATGCTGTTGGCGACCTCGTGGATCTGCTCCTCGGGGCGCCGCCCGAGGGGCCGCTGAGCACCGCACCTCGCCATCGCTCGGACGACCAGCCGCGAGCGTAACTGTTCTGATTCGGCGTCTCGACATTGGGCGATGCATCGCCCATAGATCGGCGATGGGCCCCCGACAGCGAATCCCATGCTCCTGGGCGGGGGAGGGGCCATCGGGCCCCATGTCGGCGATGAGTGGGCGATTGGGGGAGCATATGTCAGCGTCTTCTGACTCGGCGTTTCGACATTGGGCGGAGGGGGGGGGCGGGGTCTGCCTCCAGACCTCTGCTTAACGCGACGGTTTGCAACAGTGCGTCCTATGGGGGGAGACTCCATCTGCTCGAAACAGGCGCCAAAAACAGCCAAGATCTACTCCATGGGGGGGAGGTGGGGGGTGCGAGGGCCCGCGCCGATCGGCAAAACAGTGAATCAGAAAACGATCATCATCCATTCCCCGTGCATGTTTCGAATGCTCCTCGATGGTCCTCGCCGAGGAAAAATGCCATGCACACGTCCAAGCGATACCAGGAGCAAGGAAGGGTACGGTAGGTTCGCGCGGCGTCGGCGCGCGCAAAGGTTTGTGGCACCGCGTGGATCATTCGACCTCGAACCGATCGCGGCCCCGGATTCTGTCGGGTCGCAGAATTCATCCTTGAGCGCCTGCGACGGCGTCGCTGGCGCGCCAACACAGAATGAACCTACCGTACAGCGGGGGTATGCGAAGTCCCCGCCGAGCTCTCGCACGTCACTGCCGCGTAGTCGTGCTTAGGTACCGAAATTGCAATGAATACATCATCAGCCATCATCACCACCACCACCACCACCATCATCATCATCATCATCATCATCATCATCATCATCATCATCATCAGCATCATCATCATCACCACCATCATCAGCAGCAGCAGCATCTGTAGCAGCAGCAGCAGCACCAGTATCTATACATAGATATAAATACATAGATCATTCGATCATCATCACATCATCAACATCATCATCATCATCATCATCATCATCATCATCATCAGCATCATCAGTATCAACAAAATCAGCATCAGCATCAACATCAGCATCAACAGAATCATCATCGACAGCATCATCAGCATCATCAGCATCAGCAGCATCATCATCATAATCGTCAGCATCATCATCATCATCATCATCAGCATCATCATCATCATCATCATCATCATCATCATCATCATAATCATCATCATCATCATCATCATCATCGTCAGCATCATCATGACCATCGGCAGCATCACCATCATCACCACCACCACCACCATAATCATCACCACCACCACCACAGCCACCACCATCATCATCATCACCACCACCACCATCATCATCACCACCACCACCACCACCACCACCACCATCATCATCATCATCATCATCATCATCATCATCATCATCGTCATTATCATCACCATCACCATCAGCATCATCAGCATCATCAGAATCACCATCATCACCATCAGCATCAACAGAATCATCATCGACAGCATCATCAGCATCATCATCATCATCATCATCATCATCATCATCATCATCACCATCATCATCATCATCATCATCATCATCATCATCATCATCATCATCATCATCATCATCATCATCATCATCATCATCATCATCATCATCATCATCATCATCATCATCATCATCATCATCATCATCATCATCATCATCATCATCATCATCATCATCGTCAACATCATCATCAACGTCATCGTCATCGACATCGAAATCGACATCGTCATCCCCACCAGCCGGAAGAAGTGGGCAGGATCATGAGGTAGGAAGGCGCTGGGCTTCCAGGACGCCCCCAAGAAGCCCCCAAGAGGCGCCCAAGAGGCCCCGAAAAGCATCGCAGAAGCACCCAAGAGCCCTCCAGGAGGCACCTGAGAGGTACCCCTCAATACCCTCATAGTCCTCCAAGAGGCTCCTGAACCACAGCCCAGGCACGGTGGCGGGTTGGGCCGAGGGCCACTTGATCCACCGCCCCCTGTTGGCTTGCCACAAGGGGGCCCAGCGTGCTACACGTCTGAGAGGTTTTGGCTCTCTGGAAAGACTCCCCCATGGCGCTTCGGCCCAGCGCGCCGGCCACCCGGAGAGCCGCCAAAAAAAACATCCCTCGTGGCACGAGTCGCCTCCAGGACGGCCAAGATGCCCAAGATGGACTGGGCGTTCCGCCTGAGACTTCCACACCATGTCTGGCCATCGCTCGGACGTCCGTTCCCCGTGTTTTTGTTCGGTCTCGTGCATGTTTTTTTTTTTCGCCGAATGATCAAGGATGCTCCTCGATGGTCCTCGCCCAAGGAAAGATGCACGCGTCCGAGCGATGCTCAGATGTATGATCATGGAACTCGAAGCTTGCAACAGCTTCACGGATGGAGGGCGGGTCGCGTTCAAGTGAAGCTTCCGCCTCAGCGCCGCGCGCACTCGTCTCCCAACTTTGCAAGATGACGGTGCCCGCATGCGCCGCGAAGTGCTGTACTGGGTGGGGGGGACGCATGCGGGCGGTCCCACTGGGACCTTCGCTGGAGTTCCCTATCGGGCCACGAAGCGCTGTACTGGGTGTGGCCGACGCATGCGGGCGGTCCACCTGGGGCCTTCGGTGGAGCCCCCCGTGGGGCCACGAAGCGCTGTACTGATTGTGGCGGGCGCGTGGGGGGGTTCTCAAAATGCTGCTCTCGAGATAGCGCACCGCACAGTCACTGCCAAAGCTTACATGAGCTTCGCACACGGAGGGCGGGCCGCTTTCAAAATGGGGTTCTCGCTTAAACGCCGGGCACACTCAGTTTAAAGCATTGCAAGAGTTGCACGGGTTGAGGGCGGGCTGTCTAAACAAGTGGCTCTCGCCTGAGCGCCGCTCACACTCGTCTTCAAAATCGCAGCAATTTCACAAGTGGAGGGCTGTGTCGTTTCAACATGCGGTTCTCGCCTTAGCGCCGCGCACACTCGTCGTAAACATGTTTAACAGCTGCAACAGTCTCACGGATTGAGGGCGATTCGTTTTCAGACTATGGCTCTCGACTTAGCGCCGCGCACATTCGTCGTGCAAAAAATGCCAGAATTTCAGGCATGGAGGGCGGTTCCTTTTAATTTGAAGGGGCTTCATGGATGGAAGGCGGTTCCTTTGCAAAGTGTGGATCTCGCCTGAGCGCCGCGCACAATCGTCTTAAGAGTTTACAATAGTTCCAAATATTGTCATGGTTAAAGTCCCCGAAATTGTGTTTCGGCACGATGTAGGACTGTCAGGGCGCAAGTGGTGCTCTGGCACAGTTCAGGATGTTCAAAGTGTTGTCTTCCAACGGGGTACTTACCTTAGTGGACATGAAACGTTACAGGGGTTCTATGAAGACGGAGCTTGGAGGACAAATTTCTTTCAACGTCGTTGATGAGTCTTGGGCTCATACGTGTCCCCCTCCTCCTCAGCCCCCCTCCTCCTCCGCCCCACTCCTCCGCCCCACACTCCCTCACCCCACCACTCCCTCTCCCCTCCATTCCTCCCTCCCTCCTTCGTATCGTCGTCTTCGTCGTCGTCGTCGTCGTCGTCTCTCGTTGTCGTTCGTCGCTCGTCGCTCACCCCCCTTGGCGGGCACCCCCGGGGCTCCACGCGCTCACGCGGCAGCTCACCTCCCGCGGCCTCGGCCTCCTGCGGCGAGAACCAGGGGGAAGACAGCAGGACGACGTGCGACGGAACGCTTCCCGGCCGGTGGAGGGAGGAGGGAGACGCGCCCTCCCCCCTCCTCCTCCCCTCCGTCCTCCTCCTCTTCTTCCTCCTCCTCCTCCTCCTCCTCCTCCTCCTCCTCCTCCTCCTCCTCCTCCTCCTCCCTCCTCCTCCTCCCTCCTCCTCCCCTCCTCCTCCTCCTCCTCTCCTCTCCTCCTCCTCCTCCTCCTCCTCCTCCTCCTCCTCCTCCTCTCCTCCTCCTCCTTCCTCTCCTCCTCCTCCTCCTCCTCCTCCTCCTCCTCCTCCTCCTCCTCCTCCTCCTCCTCCTCCTCCTCCTCCTCCTCCTCCTCCTCCTCCTCCTCTCCTCCTCCTCCTCCTCCTCCTCCTCCTCCTCGTCCTCCTCCTTTCCCCCGGACTCCCCCTCCTTCCTCCCTCCCTCCCATCTCCACTCATCTCCCCCCCAGGCAACGTGCGGCGGTGCGCCGTCAGACCGAGACGCCCCCGATAAAAACTACCACGTGTCATCCGCCTCCTTCTCCTCCTCATCATCAGCAGCAACAACTGCAGCAACAGCAGCAGCAGCACCACCAACAACAACGACAACTACACCAACTGCAATTACAACTACAACGACAACGGCAACAACAACAACAACAACAACAACAACAACAACAACAACAACAACAACAGCAGCAGCAGCAGCAGCAGCAGCAGCAGCAGTAGCAGCAACAACAACAACAACAACAATAGCAGCAACCACAACCACAATAATAATAACAACAACAACAATAACAACAACAGCAACAACAACAACAACAACAACCACAACCACAACCACAACAACCACAACAACCACAACAACAACAACAACAACAACAACAACAACAATCACTTTACCCGAACGCTCAGTGTTCTCACCAGTGCCAGGGTTTTCATGCGACGCCAGCCAATACCCCCACTTTGTGGGGGGGCAGTGCAAGCTCTACCAAATATCCACACGACTCTTCGCCACCACCCACACCCAGCTTCCCGCCCTATGACGTTCGGACACTTCACTTCGTGGCCTGCGGACGACCGTGGCTACTACACTGGCGTGGAGTACACACCCACAGAAGTGTTTTAAGCCTACGTTCGTACACCCACAGAAGTTGTTAAGCCTTGTTAACCCACATGCAAGAGCGTGCGAAAGTAGCTCGCGCGAGCTCATGTAACATAAATGTTGGAAAACCATTGGTTTTTTTAGGATTCGGACAGCGCGCGCGGGTGGAAATTTTGAAAAGTCGTGCAGGTGTTTTTCGAGGACCTACGGTGCGATTCGTGTGATTTTATGATGCGCGGTGCTAAAATTCTTAAGAACCCAATGGTTTTTGGAGATTTCGGCGTGCGCGCGCGAAGAAAAAACGAATGTGTCCCGCATGGTATTATTTGACAGGGATGATGGCCCTGGCAGGTGCGCAACCGTTGTCGCAGAAGTTCGAAAAAGTTGCTCGCAAAAGCCCGTTTGACAGAAATGTTTAAAAAGTGTTGGGTTTCCTACGAATCCGCAAGAGCGCGCGGGATGAGATTTTGACATTTTTTTGTTGAAAAACCATTGGTTTTTTGATGTTTTTATGTTAAAATCGCTCCGAACACTAAGCTTTTGGAAGGATTTCGTCTTGCGCGCGCGAATGTCCACTTTACCTTATTTTTTGCAAGGGATTCTTGAAATTTGATTATATTAGAACAAGAAATGTCATTTTATAGTGTTTTTTGCAAGGGAAAGCGGGGGGGAACAAAACAACCGGATCTTGATCACATCGAATTACCTGAGGCTTCCTCACGAAAATGATGAAAATGTAGCTGCGGCCTAGGCGGCGCAGGGGGGCCGTGCACCAGGGGCCCCAACAATAATTATTCTTTAGAATTAATAATGTTCAACAACAACAACAACAACGCGAGGACACCCTCTCAGGCCACCCCGGTGGGGCCCGTGGCGGTGTCCTCGCCCCCGGGGCGAGCGCACTCCCCCAGGCCACACGTTGCAGTTGCTGCCGCGGGGGGGGGGGGAGCAACACGCAACACCTCTGTCATACGCTAACGTAAATCTATATGTGTTTCCGAATTTCCGTGGGCTCCCTTACTGTTCCCCACGCATTCCTGTGTCCGAAAACCGACCGCGCGCCAGCGAGGCCAGCTCCTCCCCCCTATAGGACTCCTATGGAATCGTGCAGGACCCTGCAAGGATCTTATAGGAACCCTACAGGGTTCCGATGGAATCCTGTAGGACCCTATAAGGATCCTATAGACTCCCTATAGGGTTCCTATGGAATCGTGCAGGACCCTGTAAGGATCCTATGAGATCCCTATAGGGTTCCGATGGAATCCTGTAGGACCCTGTAAGGATCCTATAGGATCCCTATAGGGTTCCGATGGAATCCTGTAGGACCATGTAAGGATCCTAGAGGATCCCTATGGGGTTCCAGTGGAATCGTGCAGGACCCTGTAAGGATCCTATGGGATCCCTATACGGTTCCGATGGAATCCTGTAGGACCCTGTAGGGATCCTATAGGGTCCCTATAGGGTTCCGATGGAATCGTGCAGGACCCTGTAAGGGTCCTAGATCCTAGAGGATCCCTATAGGGTTCCGATGGAATCCTATAGGGCCCTGTAGGGATCCTATAAGATCCCCCTCGGGTTCCTATAGGGTTGCCATGGAATCCTGTAGTCTTACAATAGGATTACTATGGGATTCCTACAGGATTGCTATAGGGTTGCTAGGGATCCCATAGGATTCCAATAGTATTACAATCTGCAGGACCCTGTGGGGATTCTATAGGCTTCCTACAGGGTTCCTATGGAATCCTGTAGGACACTGACGGGATCCTATAGGGACCCAGAAGGACCCCAATAGGATTCCTATTGGAATCCTATGGAATCCTGCAGGCCCCTGCAGGGATCCTATAAAGCCCCCATAGGATTCCTATAGGAATCCTATGGAATCCTGTAGGACCCTGTAAGGGTCCTATAGGATTCCAATATGAGTCCCATAGGATTCCAATGGCATTCCTATGGAATCCTGTTGGACCCTGTAGGGACCTTATGGGTTCCCAATGAGATTCCAATAGGATTCCTATGGGATCCTGTAGGACCCTGTTGGGACCCTATAGGATTTCCACTAGAATTCCAATAGGATTCCTATGCAATCCAGTAGGACCCTGGTGGGACCCTATAGGATTTCCAACAGTATTCCAATAGGATTCCTATGGAATCTTCTAGGACCCCGTAGGGATCCTATACGATTTCCAAGAGGGTTCCAAATTATGATTCCTATGGAATCCTCTAGGACCACCCTGTAGGGACCCCCCAGGATTCAATCGGATTCCAGTAGCATTCCGATGGAATCCTGTAGGACCCTGCAGGGGCCCTAGAGGTTTTCTCGAGGATTCCAAGAGGATTGTCATGGAATCCTGTAGGACCCTGTAGGGATCCTATAGGATTCCTACAGGATTCCTGTAGGACCCTGCAAGGATCCTACAGGATTCCAACAGGATTCCTATGAGGTTCCTACGGAAGCCTGTAGGACCCTGTAGGGATCCCATAGGAATTCCCATAGGAGACCCATGGAATCCTGTAGGATGCTGTAGAAATCCTATAATATTCCAAACAAATCGACGGAATCCTGTAGGACCCTGTAGGGATCCTATAGCAATCCGATGGAATCCTGTAGGACCCTGACGACGACGACCATCCCATCATAATCATCATCGTCATCATCATGATGATCATCATCGTCCGCCTCTTCGCGCTCATAGTCCTCATCATCGCCATCCTGTGCGTCACCATCATCATGATGATCATCATCATCGCCACCATAATCATCATCAGCATGACCAACATGTGATCATCATCATCGTCATCATCATCATCATCATCAGCATGTCACAACAATCCTCATCTTCATCGTCCTCATCCTCGTCCTCACCTTCCTCACTCGTCATCCTCATCCTCATCATCGTCCTCCTGCTCGTGACCCTCATCATCACCCCGATCCTCCTCCTCCTCCTCGTCCGCATCGCCCTGACCATTAACAGCATGACCCTCACATTCGTCGGCATGTTCAGCCTCATCATCTGTCAGCGATCAACATCCCCATCATTGTCGTCCTCCTGGTCCGCCTCCCCCTCCCCCTCCTCGCCCTCCTCCGTTTCCTCCCCCTCCTCCTCCTCCTCCTCCTCTTCCTCACCCCCCTCCTCCTCCTTCTCCTCCTCATCCTCCTCTTCCTCCTCCTCCTCCTCCTCCTCTGCCACTCGTGCTCCTTAGCCGCCACATCGTCCTCGCAGCCCTCACTTCCTGGTCCTGCTCCGGCCCTAATCGTGGCGATCCTTCTCCTCCTCCTCCTCCTTTTCCTCCTCCTCCTCCTCCTCCCGGACCAAGGGATCCTGGACGAAGAGGTTTCAGAGGACGTTGAGATCCTTGGTTTCTGGAGGACACTGGCCACAAAGTCGGCTCCACCACCATGGACTTGTCGGCTCAGCGAGGTGTTGTGTATGTGATGATCCTGAAGGGTCCTTGTGGCACAGGGCCTACGAGTGCCCGAAGTATGCAGGGCTCAGGCGCGAATGGGTTGACGACTTCCACAGGACGAGGGCTCGCAGGGTCCGCGAATGGGGGTACGACGAGGGGGAGAGGTTTGCGAGAGGCCTGTTCCCGTCGCCAGAGTTGGTCTTCCCCGTCCCGACCGAGGCCCAAGAGACCATCTTGTGGCACAACAGACCTGAGTCAGGGCTCCTGAGTGGCACGCTGTTCTTAGACGGTTCGGCCTTATGGGCCTCAGCTCCGTTTTTGGCCCGAGCGGGCTGGGCCATCGTGCAGGTAGATAGGTTTGGAAATTTAGTTTCGGCGGCCTACGGGCCCGTCCCATGCAGTGTGTGCCCTAAGCAGAGCTCTAGAGACGCGGAGGATTACGCCGTCTCGATGCTGCGTGTATGTGCTATGGCGCCCTTCGATGTCTTTATAGACTGTGCAGGCACTGTTGGGACTCTCCGTGGCGGCGAAGGCGCGGGATCCCAAAGCAGTTGTGGTCGGGCCCAGCTCTGGAGTCCGTTCTGGGGAGCGTTCTCGGAAGGGGACTTCCAAGTTTTTAAAACCAAGGCCCATTGCACCAGGGCCCAGGTAGATGCGGGTGCTACCACTGAGTGGGAGTTCAGAGGGAACGCCCACGCCGACAGGTTTGCGAAGCTAGGTGCTGCGGAGCACGGCGTGGGTGAGGAGCAGTTTCAGTTGTGGCAAGGCTTTAAGTTTTTAGCCCAAGAATCCGCCCGATGGGCGGCTTGTGTGCACGTTGAGTCCGATGGCCAGGACCACGATGACTTGATGGAAGCGTACTGGAGGTCTCGGGGCTCAGCTGCCGCGGAAGACCCTGAGACCCCAGAGGACCCCGAGCCTGTGCCCCAGGCTTGCAGCAGTGGTGGGGAAGTGGGGTCGTCGTCGCTCGGTGGCTACGGGGTGGGCGACGGGTGGGAGGAGTATGCCGACGCCAGTTTTTGGTGGCGAGGCCACAACCTGCTGGAGGCAGACGTGCTCAGCCGCACCGCCCACGTTTCCTCGGTCGTCTTCTGCTGCCGCTGTGGCACCGTATCCTCGGACGGCAAGCTAACTACGGGTCTCTCGGGGTGGTGTCCCGAGAAGGCCAAAGCTGGTGGTGTGGACCAGCTGCGTAGGATCAAGAAAGGAGAATTCCCCTCTTACCGCGCCAATGTGCGCTCTTTGAAGGTCGGGAGGCCGCACGGAGTGCTGCCAGCGACCCGCTCGAGCCTAGCCGAGGCCGAGCCGAGCCTGCCCCCAGAGCCACAGCCCTCGGCCCCAAGCGTCGGGGCTAGTGGCGGATGGGGGCGGGCTGATCTTGGGGGGCGGGCCGAGGTTCTGAGGGCGTTTGGGCTGTGGGAGGGGGAGCTCGAACTGGTCCGCGACCTCGGCCGATCGGCCCTGCAGCGGAGCGCGGACAGCCCTGAGGAGGGCGACTCCGACGCCGAGCCATTCTGATTTGGGGCTTGACCCCGCGTTTAGCGCAAACCCATACCATACCATACCATACCATACTCCTCCTCCTCCTCCTCTTCCTTCTCCTCCTGCTCCTCCTCCTCCTCCTCTTGTGGTCCTCCTCCCCATGATCCTCCCCTTCTTCCTCCTTATCCTCCTCCTCCTCCTCCTCCTCCTCCTCCTCCTCATCCTCATCCTCATCCTCATCCTCATCCTCATCCGCCTCCTCCGCCTCCTCCTCCTCCTCTTCTCCTCCTCCTCCTCGCCACTCGTGGCTCCTTCGTGCCGCACATCTTGCCTCGCAGCCTCACTTCCTGGTCCTGGCTCCTGCTCCGGCCCTCATCGTGGCGATCCTTGCCCTCCTCCTCCTCCTCCTCCTCCTCCTCCTCCTCCTCCTCCTCTCCCTCTGTTCCTCCTCCTCCTACTCCTCCTCTTCCTTCTCCTCCTGCTCCTCCTCCTTCTCTTGTGGTCCTCCTCCCCATGATCCTCCTTTCCCTCCTTATCCTCCTCCTCCTCTCCTCCTCCTCCTCCTCCTCCTCCTCCTCCTCCTCCTCCTCCTCCCTCCTCCCTCCTCATCCTCATCCTCATCCTCCATCCTCATCCTCATCCTCCTCCTCCGCCTCCTCCTCCTCTTCTCCTCCCCCTCCTCTGCCACTTGTGCTCCTTACCGCCACATCGTCCTCGCAGCCCTCACTTCTGGTCCTGCTCCTGCTCCTGCCCTCATCGTGGCGATCCTTTGTCCTCCCCTCCTCCTCCTCCTCCTCCTCCTTCTCTCTTCCTGTCTCCTCTCCACTGTTCCTCCTCCTCCCTCCTCCTCTTTCTTCTCTCCCTGCTCCTCCTCCTTCTCTTGTGGTCCCCTCCCCATGATCCTCCCTTTCCTCCTCCTTATCCTCCTCCTCCTCCTCCTCCTCCTCCTCCTCCGCCTCCTCTCCGCCTCCCTCCTCCTTCCTCCTCCTCCGCCTCCTCCTCATCCTCCTCCACCTCCTCCTCCTCCTCCTCCTCCTTCCTCCTCTCCTCCTCCTCCTCCTCCCCCCTCCTCCTCCTCCTCCTCCTCTCCTCCTCCTTCCTCTCCTCCTCCGCCTCTCCGCCTCCTCCGCCTCCTCCTCCTCCTCCTCCCTCATCCTTACTCCTCCTCCCTCCTCCTCCCTCCTCCTCCTCCTCCCTCCTCCTCCTCCACCTCCTCCTCATCCCCTCAAATTTCTCTTCGACACAGTACACACTCTGCGTTTGAAAGGATGCAGGGGTCCCAGAGAGGGAAACACGAAAAAAACATTTCGAGCATCCAGCCCTAAGAGGCCCCCAGGAGGCCCCAAGAGGCCCCCAACAGGCCCCCCAGAGGCCCCCAACAGGCCTTCGGGAAGCCTTCAAGAGGCCCCCTAGAGGCCCCCTAGCGATCCCAGGAAGCCCCCCGAATGCCCCCCCATCACCCAAGCAAGTGCCAGCGATCATCATCATCCTCCTCTTTCTCCTCCTCCTCCTCCTCCTCCACCCTCCTCCCTCCTCCCTCCTCCGCCTCCAAGAGACTCCCGAAACCCCTGCCAAGAAAACCCCACCAACGCCGCATTGACAACGATCCCTCGGGCAAACAGCAGAGATGAGGCTACATGGGCCGGCGGAATGAGCGAAGCGATTAAATAAAGGTTTCGCAAGGATTTCCAAAATCGTGCCCCGAACAAAAACACAGCTGTTTGGAAGCATGGCTTGCCATCCAGGAGCTGTCGCACAACAGAGAACTGCGCGCTTGCCAACTCTTAAGAAGAAACAATCGGGTGTTCGACGTACGCGCCCCTCGCGCGCGCATGTCGAAATCATTCGAACGCCCTCGCGCGCATCATGGGGGGAGCATCATGGGGGGGCGAAATACCTGCCAAATAACACCATGCGGGCCACTCGCGCGCGCATGTCGAGACACGTCCAGAAACCGTCTTCACCGACGCGCGTGGCTCTTAGATCGCCCCCTTATGACATTGCCTTCTGGCGCTCTTTTCGGCCTCCAAACGGCCAAGATGGCCTCCAAGAGGGCGTCCAAGCCAGTCGAGATGACATCAAGACGGCCCAGGACGGCCCAAGATGGCTCAAAAGGCCCCCAAAGACTGCCTCCAGACAACTCAAAGGCCTTCCAAGAGCGCCCGAGGTGGCCAACAACACTGAGTTCCTCTGGGTTGCTGGAGGAGTTTGAGGTTCTCGCCTATGCGGGTTGTCAACCGCACAGGATGGCCCGAAGAACTTCCAAGATACCTTTAAGCCGATGAAGTCGGGCCCCGAGTCGGCCCAAGAAGGCCCCAAGATCGCCCAAGAGGTTCCCAAGAGGGCCCCGAAACGGCCCTAAAGCGGTCCAAGAAGGCACCAAGACGGCCCAGAGGTCCCCGAGACGGCCTCCGAAGGCGTCACACGGCCAAACGCCTCCCTAAGCCCCAAGAGGCCCCCAAGAGGCCCAAGAAGGCCCCCAAGAGGCCCCCAGAGACGCCCCATGAGGCTCCAAGGAGGCCCACAGGTGGCCCTGGAAGGACCCCAAGAACCTTTCTCCTCCTCGTCCTCCTCCTCTTCCTCCTCCTCTTCCTCCTCCTCCTCCTCCTCCTCCTCATCATCATCATCCTCATCCTCATCCTCATCCTCATCCTCATCCTCATCCTCATCCTAATCCTCATCATCATCATCATGATCATCATCATCATCATCATCATCATCATCATCATCATCATCATCATCATCATCATCATCATCATCATCATCATCAGCAGCAGCAGCAGCATCAGCATCCATCATCATCATCATCATCATCATCATCATCATCATCATCATCATCATCATCATCATCATCATCATCATCATCATCATCATCATCATCATCATCATCATCATCATCATCATCAGCATCATCATCATCATCATCATATCATCATCATCATCATCATCATCATCATCATCATCAATAATAATAATAATATCATCATCATCATCATATCATCATCATCATCATCATCATCATCATCATCATCATCATCATCATCATCATCATCATCATCATCATCATCATCATCATCATCATCATCATCATCATCATCATCATCATCATCATCATCATCATCATCATCTTCCCCTTCCTCCTCCTCCTTCTTCTCCTCCCTACCGCGGACGAAGACGATGTCGGGATCATGACCCTCCCTCCAATACCCACCATCCCCAGTGCAAAATCGAAGAATTTGTGGTTGGCACGACTGAGGGTTTTCAGACGGTTGTCGTCAGACGTGGCACTTCCAGCAGTTAGAATGAATTCGTGTAGGGACCCATGAAGAGTGAACTTGAAGGGATGGTTTATTACATATCCTTGATGCGTCCTGGGTTTACAGCGGTCCTCTTCCTCCTCCTCCTCCTCCTCCTCCTAGTCCTGCTCCTGCTCCTGCTCCTGCTCCTGCTCCTCCTCCTCCTCCTCCCGCTTTCCTCCTCCCGCCTCCTCCTCCTCCGCTTCTTCCTCCTCCTCCGCTTCTTCCTCCTCCTCCTCCTCCTCCTCCTCCTCCTCCTCCTCCTCCTCCCCCCCCTCCTCCTCCTCCCCCTCCTCCTCCTCCTCCTCTCCTCCCCCTCCTTCCTCATCCCTCCTACCTCCTCCCTACTTCCTCCTTCATGCTTCCTCCTTCCACCTTCACCCTTCCTCATGGATCCTCCCCGTTCTCTTCCTTCTCCTCCTACTCCTCCTCGTACTACTCCTCCTCCTCCTCCTCCCTCTGAGCCGAGAAGGAGAAGCGGACCTCGGTGACGTCCGAGTGGATGCCGATCAAGAACCACAGGGGCTCGCCGGTGCGTCGGCTGGTCGCCACTGTGAGCCCGTGGAGGTCGAGCAGGTTGAGGAAGAGCTCCTCGGCGAGATAGGCATTCCAGCGGGAGGTGGGAGGAGAAGGGATCGGGAGCAAGCATCAAAGGCACAGCTTGGGTCCTCTTGGGATCGTGGACGTCGAAGATGGAGAATCGAGGGCATCGATCACGGAAGGCATCGAGGACAGATCGAGCATCGAGGCTCTCAGACGCCGCTGGCCATGCCCAGGCCTCCGGACGCCTCCAGGGGCCTGCGGAGGCCTCCCTGGAGGCCTCCGGAGAGAAGGAGAAGAAGTAAGAGGATATTCCTGGGCCTCCTGAGAATGGAACTTCAATTACGAGGATGCAGCAGGAAAAACTAGGGTAAAGAGGGCGGGGTTAAGGGGATCGAGGAAGAGACGGGTGGGCAAGGGGGGGCAAAAGGAGAAGGAGAAAGGAGGAGGGAGGAACGAGACGAACGACGAGGCACGAATGACAGAGAAGGGAGGAGGCGTAATTAGCAGCAAGATGAGCAAGGAGCGAAAGGAAGAAGAGGAGCAGGAGGAGGAGGAGGATACCAACGCTCGGGGAAAGATGGGGAGGAGGCGCAGTGGCGAAGATGAAGAGTACGTAGAAGGGAGAACGAGGAGGGAAAGGAGGGGGAGAAGACGGCAGAAGGAGGAATAAAGAGGAGGAGGAGGAGAACAAGGGGCGGTGAAGCGCGAAGAGGCGGAGCATGATGGCATGGATGAGAAGAAGGATGAAAGGGAGGAGGACCAGGAGGAGAAAGACGGAAGAGAGAAGGAGAAGGAGAAGGAAAAGGAGGAGGAGGAGGAGGAGGAGGAGGAGGAGAGGACGAAGAGGAAGAGAAAGAAAAGGAGGATACCACGCTCGGAGAAATATGGGGAGGAGGCGAGGAGAAGGGGGAAAGAGGAGGGGAAGGAGGGGGAGAAGCAGGCAGGAGGGCAGAAAGAGGAAAGAGAGAGAGAGAGAGACGGATGAGGAGGAGGAGGACGAGGAGGAGGAGGAGGGGCGGAGAAGGGGGAGCGGGATGACAGGGATGAGAAGAAGGATGAAAGGGAGGCGGACGAGGAGGAGGAGGAGGAGAATAATGAAGGCGAAGGAGGAGGAGGAGGTGAAATAAGAAGAACAAAAAGACGACGGAGAGAGAGGGAGAAGAGGAGGAGGAATACGGAGGACGGAGGACGGTGAAGAAGGAGTGCGGAGGAAGAGGAGGGGGATGAGGGGGAGGAGGACGAGGGGAAGGAGGGAAGGGAAATGGGGGAGGAGGTGTACGAGGACGCGGATTAGGAGGAAGAGGAGTGTAGAGGAGGAGGAGGAGGAGGAGGAGGAGGAGGACGAGGAGGCAGACCCATGCCAGCGTCAGGTTCTGTCGAAGTAGGAGGAAACGGGAGGAGTGGGGATGGGGAGAAGATACTCAGGGATGATGGCGAGGAGGGCATCAGGAGGAGGGGGCATTAGTGAAAAGGGAAAGGGGTAAGAAGGAGGACGCGAGAGAAAGAGGATAGAGGGAGGAGTGCGAGGAGGAGGAAGCAGAGTAGCAGAAATGAGGGGGGTGAGTGGAAGAAGGAAGGAGGATGGAGGGGGGGCCACGACGACGACGAGGGCTGGAGGACGGGGAGGAGAAGGAGAAGGCCGAGGTGAGTAAGGACGCGGCGGAGGGTTGGCGGAGCGGGATGGTGGGTATGAGAAGGGGGAGAAGAAGAAAGGAGAGGAGAAGAAGTCGGAAGAGGAGGAAGGAAAGGAGGAGACGGAGGAGAGCAGAGGGAAGGAGAGGGGGAGAAGGAGAAGAGGAGGAAGAGAGGAGGCAGAGCGTCCTCAAGAAAGCCCCAGATCCTTACCTAGCCACTTTACGCGACTGTCTGACAGAGGTGCCTCCAGAAAGGAGGTTTACGGCCTTCCGACCAGCCGTTGCGATGGAACTAACAATCGAGAGGGAGAACGACCCGCTGATCGCATCGCGCCTCTCCTGGTGGAGAAGACGATGCAGGTGGAGCATCAGCGCCACTCCTCGAGCCGAGTCCAGCGATGGTTCGACGAGGGACCCGCGTTCCTCCCCCTCCTCCTCCTCCTCCTCCTCCTCCTCCTCCTCCTCCTCCACCTCCTCCTCCTCCTCCTCCTCCTCATCTCCTCCTCCTCCTCCTCCTCCTCCTCCTCCTCCTCCTCGTCGTCCTCTTCCTCTGCTTCCTCCTCATCATCATCATCATCATCATAATAATAATCAACATCATCATCACCATCCTCATCATCATCATCATCATCATCATCATCATCACCAACATCATCACCATCATCACCATCATCATCAACATAACCACCAGCAGCAGCATCATCATCATCATCATCATCATCATCATGAGCATCATCATCATGAGCATCATCACCATCCCCATCCTCATCCTCACCCTTATTTTATTCCTCCTCCTCCTCCTCCTCCTTGACGAAGAGAACTAGGGGAATCTTTCGGCCGGCCCGGCTCCCCGGACTTGCGCTGGTTAGTGAGGACCCCGGTCCACGAGCTACCCGTGCGGCACGCCTCCCTGAGGTGCACGATAGTTTCCAGGTCGTTCGGGCAACCTGGGGGGGCATGAACTCCTCCCCGCCTCCTCGAAGAGCGAGGACGGAGAAGGAGAGGCAGGAGAGGGGAGGGGAGCACGAAAGCCGACGACTGAGCACGGGGAAAGGCAGGAGGAGGGCGACGGACCACCTACCACAGAGGAAGAACCAGAAACGGAGCAGGAGGAAACGGAAGAGGAGGAGCAGCAGGAGGAAGAGGAGGAGGAGGCGGCGGAGGGGGAAAGTGGGAGGCAAGAGAGGGGAGGGGTGCGCAGGGAGGAGATGAGCGGGGAGGAGAAGACAAGCGAGAGGGGGAGGGAGGAGGAGGCTCCCCTCGACGAGCATGGGTTCCGTGAGGGCCGACCATCCGGATCACGACGGGGAGGGCCCCGCTTCCCCCCACCACCAGACTTCGAATCCTCGCCCTCCTCTTGGCAGGGAGGGGGAGGAGGAGGAGCGCAGCGCCTCAGGAAGGTCTCCCGCCGCGCACGCGGGCGCGCGACGGACTACCCCCTGGCGCCGCCTACTCACGGCACGGTGCCGTAAGAGCAGGAGGCAATGTAGAAGGAGAGCAACTGGAAAAGGTCGCCCTCAAGGCCGTGGACGCAGGCCAACTTGCCGCCGAGGAAGGAGGCGTCGCCACCGAAGAAGACGCCGTGCCACCAGCCGACCACGGAAAGGCAGCGAATAACGACATGGTCGATCAACGCGCCGCGTGGCTGCAAGAGGAGCCCCCCTGCGGGGGCGGCGCTGCTGGGGTACGTCGGGCACGAGGCGCCAGGCCCCTCTCGACGCGCCTGATCGCATCTTGCTGGTTGCGGCGCGTGGACTCGTTGGGCGAGAGCCCATCGCACCTCAAGCCAAGCTTCCGCACTGTGCGGACATCACCCGCAGCACAGTGAGACCCGCAGCGCCTGCCACAGTAAACATTGTTGCCCCTGAACACGCCGTGCCCAAGCGCAGCGAAGGCGTCCCCGACCTCCTCGTCCCCGTCCCCGACCTCCCCGACAAGGCTGCGAGCGCTGAGGGCTGTGAGCCCCCTTCGAGCGCCAAGGCCGCGCGCCGCCGGGCCACGGCCCCTCGGAGGGCGTAAGCTCGCCTCCTCCGTAGTTCGCGCGGGCGTTTGTTTCGAAGCGGGGGGGGGGTACAGCCATACACAACTGGAGCCTCCGAAGGCCCCCAGGGGCCTCGCTGGATGCCCAGAGGCTTCCAGGCTCGGAGAGACACGAGAGTTGTTCTTCGAGCAGAACAAGACAGACAAATATGTTAACAATGCTCGTTCGTCGTTGCTCGCAGGCTAACTACAGACCCTTGGCACCCGGCTTCTGCGTATATGAACGCAGACGTTTGGCGTGACCCTTTTTTGGTGAGCATGCTAAGGGGTTTGTAAAACCGAAAATGTGTCCGGCGGGCAGACCCTGACGGGCGGGACGGGCAAGTCGGGCGGGCCCTATCGGGCGAACGGGAAGGCGGGACATTAAATCGCGACAAATCCTGCAAAGTGCGTGGAAATCCCAGGCGAGAGCGCGATTGCTGAGTCAAGTGTGAGGAAGTCCTAGACAACAATATCATTCCAGAGCAGCGATTGCACGAATCCTGCGCAACCAAAAAAACATGCGACAAAACGATTTTTGGTTAAATCGCAGGGACGTACCAGGCTCAAGCAAGAGCGCGACTTCTGAATAGATTGTGAGAGGTCTCAAGCAGGAGTCGTTGTTGTTGTTGTTGTTGAACTCTCACTTCTGGAGAATAGTGATTGTGATCTCCACCCTCCGGTACCATATTTGTTTTTCAAATGAAGTGCCCCTGTTGGGATTCGCGCCCTTCTTTTCAAGGGCAAATATTCCTGCCCGAGTTGCGCCCCTGGCCCGTGAGTTAAAACAAGAACGGCTCCCGCCTGATATTTCCTCACAATGCATTCCCAAATCGCGCTTTCGCGCGGGACTTCCTTGCAATGTATGCAGAAGTCGCGCTCTCGCGTGGGACTTCCTCGCAATCTACTCAGATACCGCGCCCTCGACACTCAAGAGGCACGCTCTCGCTGTGGTTTTAACTTACGACTTACTTGGAAATCGAGCTATCGCTCAAGACTTCCGTAGGAGCAGCATGAAATACACGTTGCAGGTCAGAAGATATACTCCCAAGGGGGTACGATCGAAACTGAAAAAGGCGGGTATCGAGGGTTTTGGATATACGTGCTAAATGACACGCGAACAGATGCAGGCGAACAGTCTTGAGATGGTTGTCGTTGTTGCTGTTGTTGCTGCTTCTGTTGTCGTCGTCGTTGCTGTTGGCATTATTGTTATTGTTGCTGTTGTGAAATCTCACTACTGAAGCATAATTATTGATCCCCCCCTCTGGGGCACATTGTGTTTCTTCAATTGACATGTTCCCGGAGTTCGCGCCCTGCTTTTCTTATCAAGGAAAGCGGGGGGTCACCAAACTAGGCCTCTGGCTCCCGATGTGCAACAACAACAACAACAACAACGGCTCCCGTCTGATACTCCCTCACAAATTATTCTTAAATCGCGTTTTCGCGCAACCTCCTCACAATGTATACTGGAATCGTGTTTTCGCGCGGGACCTCCTCGCAGTGGATTCACACGCCGCGCCCTGACACTCAAAAATCGCGCTCTCGCTGTGGATATCCTCGCGATTTTTGGGGGAATCGCGGTGTCGTTCAGGAATTCCTCGCGATTCATGCAGGACGCACGCTTCAGCAACCCGCCTGCGGTCCCCCCCCGTCCGGAGCACATTGTGTTTCTTCAATTGAGATGCTCCCAGGGTTCGCACCCTGCTTTTCTTATCAGGGAAAGCGGGGGTCACCAAACTGGGCCCCTGGCCCCCGAGTTACAACAACAACGGCTCCCGTCTGATACTCCCTCACAAGTTATTCCCAGATCGCGCTCTCGCGCGGGACCTCCTCACAACTTTTGCAGGAATCGCGTAGACGCGGCGCACTCGACAATCAGGAATCACGCTCTCGCCGAAGATATCCTCGCGATTTATTTGGGAATCGCGGTGTCGCTCAGGATTCCTTTGCGATTCATGCAGGACGCACGCTTCAGCAACCCGCCTGCGGTCCCCCCCCGTCCGGGGCACATTGTGTTTCTTCAATTGAAATGTTGTTCCCGGGGCTCGCGCCCTGCTTTTCTTATCAGGGAAAGCAAGGGGGTACCAAACTAGGCCCCTGGCCCCCGAGTTACAACAACAACAACAACAACAACAGCTCCCGCCGGATATTCCTCACAATGTATTCCAGAATCGCGCGTTCGCGCTGGACTTCCTCACAATGTATGCATAAGTCGCGCTCTCACGTGGGATTTCCTTGCAAGTTACTCAGACGCCGCGCCCTCGACACTCAGGAATCGCGCTCTCGCTGTGGGTATCCTCGCGATGTTTTTGGGAATCGCGCCGTCGCCCAGGACTTCCTCGCGATTCATGCACGACGCACGCTTCAGCAACCCGCCTGCTCGACCTGGCCGCCTGGGCCCGCCTTCCCGACCCGCCCGCCGATCTGCCCGTCTGGTTCTGCCACCCCCCTCCTGTTACTCTCTCTCTCTCTCTCTTTCTCGTGCTCCATCCTCCTCCCTCCCCCTTGTCCCTTCCTTCCATCCGTCCCCTCTTCCCCTGCCTTAGGGGCTGCACGTCAGACACGTTGCAGGTCAGACGATCTGCCCCAAAAAAGGGGCACGATCGAAGACGAAGAGGGCAGGTATCGAGGGTTCGGGACACACGGGTTGCATGGCACGCGAGCAGACAAGAGCAAACAGCCTGAAAATGATTGCTGCTGCTGTTGCTGCTGCTGCTGTTGCTGCTGTTGTTGTTGTCGTCGTCGTTGCTGTCGGTGGCGGTGCTGTTGTTGCTGCTGAAGCTGGGAAGGCAACAACACAGCTTGAGCCTCAAAACTTCCCGTGGCAAAAACAGGGGCGCACCGGGGGGGGTCCAACGTGATCAGGCCACCTGCTGGGCGCACCCCGCCCGACCAAGGCTAAACCAAGGAGGCCGGGCGGCCGGACCCCACGGGGCGTGCCTGGCGCACCGTGACGGGCGGGACGTGATGGGCCCCTTTTTCCATCACCACTACCAGATGCAGGAGGAGGAGGAGGAGGTGGAGGAGGAGGAGGACGAGGAGGAGGAGGAGGAGGAGGAGGACCTCCTCATCTCCCCTTCTCCCCCCGTCCTACATCTATGGTAGCGGTGGGGGAAAATGTGCCCATCAGGACGCGCGGGCGGACCCTAGAAAAGGCGGACCTGGCTGGCGGGCCCCAGCGGGCGGGCTGGGCGGGCGGACCCCAGCGGGCGAGACGGGCGGGCGGGGCCCTCAAGTGGCCAGGCAGGCCTCCAAGCTACTCTGGGTTTCTTAATACGCGTGGGGGGAGGTACCCCCTTAATGGGGGTCAACCCCCCGCCTCGTCGTCGCGCCGCGATGGGGGCCGGAGCGCCTTCGGCGCGCGGTGGCTGCCCGCGACGGGGGTCGATGTGGGGTTTGTCGGCGGGTGTGACGCCGCCCCGACGCTGATTGCAGTGCGGGCGCGGTCGCAAGAAACCCTCGCAAGAAACCCTACCCTGAGAACCCGCGCGCGAGGTGCACCTGAGGGGAAAAACATGGAGCAGCCTCAACGCGGCAGGTCCTTCTCAGTAGCGGCTGCGGGAAGTCAACGCGCAGCGCGAGGAGCGAAGAAGGCCCAGAAACCAAAGGAACCCTAACGAAAAGCACATGGCTTCTTGATGCGCGCCCCCACATGCTCGAAGAACACGTCGTGCAAACCACAAAACGTTCTCATAACATTATAGGATGGGCTTATAGGTGGGTCATGATGGGCGTGTTCCACCACCACCATAAGTTGGAGGGGGGAAGGGGAAGGAGGACGAGGAGGAGGAGGACGAA
>CAUYUJ010001578.1:58286-99579 GCA_963575745.1 Prorocentrum cordatum | reverse complement strand
TCCTCCTCCTTTTCCTCCTCCTCCTCCTCCTCCTCCTCCTAACCATCACGAACCAGAAACGAATAAAACCAAAATGCCTTCCCGAATAAAACCAGAACGACGTCCTTATGAAAACCCACTCTCAAGTGGACCAAAGGGCCACGATCCTCGTGAGGGGTGTTCCGGCGTTGGGCGTCGGTGGGCCGTCGGCAGCGCTCCACATTGGGCCAGGGCCACGATTCATGTGAGAGGTGTGCCGAACTTCAGCGTCGGGCGGCGATCCAAATGTGGCGAGGTCTACGATCCGTGTGAGGGGTGCGCCGATATTGCTCATCGGTGGGCCGTCGGCAGCGCTCCCAGGTGGGCCAGGACACGATCCTCGTGAGCGGCGTGCCGGAATTGGACGTCGGTGGGCCTTCGGCAGCGCTCCCAATTGGACCAGGGCCACGATCCTAGTGAAGTGCGCGCCGGAATGGCGCGTCGGAGGGCCAGATCCCGAGAGGGTTGTGCCGAAATGAAGCGGCTGGCAGTGGCGGTTGCTCCAAATCCGACGTCGACACGAAGGACAGGTGTAAAACTGTCGTTTTTTGTTCACTTTCTAATACGAATCCAATCTACAGCCTCTACAGCGAATAGTGCACGAAGGTAGGCATTGGCGCGAAAGACACGAAGGCCAGGTTTGAAACTACGGTTTTCGTAATTCCCCTGGTAGGAGTTCTATTAGGCCTGATACCAAAAAAGAGTACACGAAGGTGAGGTTTGTAGCGACACGAAGACCAGGTGCAACCCTACTACTACTACTACTACTACTACTACTACTACTACTACTACTACTACTACTACTACTACTACTACTACTACTACTACTACTACTACTACTACGACTACGGCTACGACTACGACAACGACTACTACGACTACTACTACTACGACTACCACTACTACTCCTACGACTACTACTACTACTACTACCACCACTACTACTACTACTACTACCCGTCTTCCCCCTCCAACTCTTCCTCCTCCTCTTCCTCCTCCACCTCCCCCTCGTCCTCATCCTGCTCCGTATGCTCTTCTTCTTATGGTATTGTTAGTAGCCGTGTTTCTATATGCATTCTTATGTGTATTATTATTAGTAGTAGCAGTACTGTGTTGGTGTTAGTATGATTGTGATTAGTCTTAGTAATACTAGTCGCAGTCGTAATTGTAGTAGTAGTCGTGCAACTATTGTTAGCACTCGTTGTATTACTAGTCGTCTCCTTCTTCGAATCATCCCTATGCGTAGCGTTTGCATTAGTAGTAGTAATTGTATTATTACGAGTATTCGTGTTTGTCGTCGTCGTACTCGTGTTCGTCTTCTTAGCATGCTTGGTATATTTCTCCGTGTTGATATGATGTGTCTGATTAGCCGCTGCATGTTCAGAAATGTTCGTATCACGCTTCTTCATTTGTCGTAATAATCGTCGTGTTAGTATTGGTGCTGCTATTCTTCATCCTGAGATATTATCAGTATTATTAGTCTGAGTCGCACCGTATTCCTCTTAGTATAGGGTTTGCTACAATTCGTAATAGTATGATTCGTTTGTCTTATCGTATGGTTATTCGAATGGTGTTCATAGTATGGGTGTTTGTATGCATGCGTCGTCTGATTATCTATACATTATTCGACGTAGTACTGTGAGTATGAATCATATCAATCGTCTTATCATCATTATTATTAGTTGTTCGTGCTCTCCGTAGTGCTCTCATCATTCGCAGTAGTCGTCATATCAATATCCTTCGTATGATTACGACCGTTAGTATTAGTCACGTTCGCAGTCTTACTAGTGTTCCTCCTCCTCCTCATACGCCTCATCCTCCTCCTCCGCCGTCTCCTACTCCTCCACCTCCTCGTCCTCCTCCTTTTCCCTCTCCTCCTCCTCATCCGCTTCCTCCTCCTCGTCCTCCGCCTCTTCCTCTTCCCCTTTCCAGCTCCAATTCCAACTCCTCCTCCTCCCCTATTCTCCCTCATCCTCATCCTCCTCCTCATCCTCTTCCTCGTCCTCGTCCTCCTCCTCCTCCTCGTACTCCTCCTCCTCCTCCTCCTCCTCCTCCTCCACAGTTGCATCGTCCTCTTCCTCCTCCTCCTCCTCCTCCTCCTCCTCCACCAACTCATTGTCATCCTCCGCCTCGGCCTCCGCCTCCTCCTCCCCATCCTCATCATCATCCTCATCCTCATCATCCTCCTCCTCATCCTCATCCTCCTTCTCATCATCATCATCATCATCATCATCATCATCATCATCATCATCATCATCAGCATCATCATCAGCATCATCATCATCATCATCATCAGCATCATCATCATCATCATCGTCAGCATCATCAGCATCATCATCATCATCATCATCAGCAGCATCATCATCAGCATCACCACCACCACCACCACCACCACCACCATCATCATCATCATCATCATCATCATCAGCATCATCAACATCATCATCATCATCATCATCAGCATCATCAGCAGCATCATCATCATCAGCATCATCATCATCAGCAGCATCATCATCACCATCATCAGCATCATAATCATGATCAGCATCGTCAGCATCATCATCATCATCACCATCATCACCATCATCATCATCAGCATCATCATCGTCATCATCATCAACATCTTCATCATCAGCAGCAGCAGCATCATCATTATCATCATCAGCATCATCATCAACATCAGTATAAACATCATCAGCAGCAGCATCATCAGCATCATCAGCATAATCATCACCATCATCATCGTGATCGTCGTCATCGTCATCATCAGCATCAGCACCATCATCATCACCCAGCATCATCAGCATCATCATCATCATCAGCAGCATCATCACCGTCATCGTCATCATCATCTTCATCGTCATCGTCATCATCATCATCATCATCATCATCATCCACCTTGTCCGCCGCATCCTCCTCCTCCTCCTCCTCCGCATCCTCCTCATCCTCCTCCTCCTCATCCTCCCCCTCATAATCATCATCACCATCATCATCATCATCATCATCATCATCATCATCAGCATCATCACCATGGGCATCCTCATCATCATCATCAGCATCATCAGCAGCATCATCATGGTCATCAGCATCATCATCATGGTCATCAGCATCAGCATCGTCATCAACATCAGCATCATCATCAGCATCAGCATCCTCATCATCAGCTTCATCAGCAGCAACAGCAGCATCAGCAGCATAATCAGCATAATCAGCATCAGCATCCGCATCATCATCATCAGCATGATCAGCATAGACATCATCATCAGCAGCAGCATCATCATGATCAGCAGCATCATAATCATGATCAGCATCGTCATCAACATCATCATCAACAACATCAGCATCAGCATCAGCGTCTGTATCATCGTAAGCATCATCCTCATCATCATTATCACCATGATATGCATCAGCATCATCATCATCAGCATCATCCTCATCAGCATCAGCATCATCAGCATCATCGTCATCGTCAGCATCATCATCATCATCATCAGCGGCAGCATAATCATCATCAGCATCATTATCATTATCATCATCATAATCAGCATCATCAGCATCAGCAGCATCATCGTCCTCCACCGCATCATCATCATCATCATCATCAGCATCATCATCAGCATCATCCTCGGTTCCTTCCTCCTCCTCATCCTCCTCATCACCATCAGCAGCAGCAACATCTGCATCATCATCATCATCAACAACATAAGCATCATCATCATCAGCAGCAACATCAAGATGGTCATCAGCATCGTCATCATCCTGATCTTCATCATCATCATCATCATGATCATCAGCATCATGATAATCAGCATCATCCTCATAATCCGAATCAGAAGCATCATCATCAGCGTCAGCAGCATCCTCAGCATCATCATCACCATCATCATGATCAACATCATCAGTATCAGCATCATCATCATCATCAAGATCGTCATCATCATCCTCATCCTAATCCTCCTCATCATCAGCATCATCATCATCACCATCATCATTATCATCATCATCAGCATCATCATCATCGTCATCATCATCGGCAGCAACATCACCATCATTATCATCATCAGCATCATCATCATCGTCATCTGCCTCCTCTTCCTCCTCATCTTCCTCCTCCACCTCCTCTTCCCCCTCCTCCTCCTCCTCCTCCTCCTCACCCTCCTCCTCCTCCTCCTCCTCCTCCTCCTCCTCCTCCTCCTGGCCCACGGCGGTGCGACTGCGCGGTGCCCGAGGCCGCCGGCGCGCTCCTCACCCGCCGAGCCTCGGGGGTCGGGCCCCCTCCTTGCTGTCACATTTTCCGCGGCCGCGCTCTCTCTCTGCTCCTCCACGTGCCCGTCCTTCCTTCCCCCTTCCTCCCATCCCCAGCTCCTTCCCCGTCCTTCTCCCCCCATCCCCCTCCTTCTTCCCCCATCCCCCTCCTCCTTCCTTCCCCGCCCGTCCTCCCCATCCCCAGCCTTACTCCCCGTCCTTCGTCCCCCCACTCCCCCTCCTTTTTCCCCAGCCCCGTCCTCCCTCCCCGCACCGCTCCCGCCTTCGCCGCGAGCTCCGCGCTCCGCGGGGCCCCCCCGCCGACGCCCGCCCCCCGCGCCCGCGAGCGCTGGCGCTGGCCGACTTGAAGGTCTGCTGCCAGTGGGATCGGAGGCCTCTGGCGGGCTCCAAGGGGAGCCGAAGAGAGCCCCCAGGGGGGCCCAAGAGGGTCCCGAGACGGCCAGAGGAATGCCGGAGAGCGCCTCGGGAGCGCCTCAAGAAGGCACGAGGCAATTCTAGGTGCTCTGCAGAGGGAAAAAGCCGACGGAGGACCCCCCCTCTCAAACCGACAGAAACACTCCGAAATGCAGGGTTCGTCAAGAATGTTGGCTTTTCGGGGGCATACTTGGGAGCCTTTGGCCCAAGACGGCTCCAAGATGGCCCAAGATGCTTTCAGATGGCCTCCAAGATGGCGCAAGATGTTCCAAGCTGGCTCAAAATTGGCGTCCGATGCCTCCAAGAGGCCCCGCGATGGCCCCAAGGCGGTCTCAACTGACCACGGAGCCTCCTGGGGATACCCCCGAGACACCAAGTCCTTCCCAAACCTCAGGAGACTCAATGATGTTTGCAGTGCCGCCGTTTCGCTTATCGTTGGCTTCCGAAGCCTCAAGACGGCGCCAATGTGGTCCAAGAGAGCCCCTGAAAGAGGGCCGAGAGGGTTCCAAGACGGCCCCTAGAGCGACCAAGAGCGCCCCAAGAAAACCCCAAGAGGGCCTCAGAAAGCCATTCAGGGGCTCCAGAGGGACGGCGTGAACTGAGGACCCCAAGAGGGCCCCAAGAACGCTGCAGAATGGGTCCAAGACAGCTTGAAGAGCCGCCGAATCGCGCCCCAGAGCGCCCAAAAGCGCTTCCAGAGGACCTCAGGACTGTTTGTTGCAAAGCCACCGTGTACGGGACAGAGGACGACCATGATGATGTTGATGATGGAACATGACGATGACGACGGTGACTGACGCTGCTGATGACAATGACTGTACATATGACGGATGCCATCCTGATGTGTTCCACCGTATGCTTCGGCACTTCCCCGGTCAGGGTAACTCGCCGGGGCACCATTGCTGAGTGAACTTGTACGGATATGCGAAGCGTCAATCATACATGATGTGGGCGGTACAATGTACTAGCAACTCGCTTCAAACAACTGGGTACAATACATGTTGTGTAAGACATGGAAGCACGCTCTGTGTGCAACTTCCGTGGTGCACCAAACGAGATGCAGTGTTATATATATATATATATATATATACACACGTTTATAGAGATGGTGCCACGTGCGTGGTGCAATATCTGGATTTCACTTTTGAAATTCGCGCGATGGCAACTCCAGTTCTTGCGCAGGCATCCCGCCCTCCCACCCGAAATGGGTTTTGCAAAACACACGCGGTCACGATGGCAGATGTGTTTGGCACTGTGGCGATTCTTTGCGGCTGCGCTAGCACGCGCAATCTCGCGCGCAGAGCAACCAGCTGGTTAAGCACACCCACACCGCTTGCCCATGGGAACGTCCCAGCGCATATTAGAGGCCGCGCTGGCGCGCGGGCGCGTCAGTGCGGGTCGGTGCCTCGGGCGGGCGCGGTATCATGATGCCGGCAAGGGCGGCAACGATGATGAGAGTCGCGACGGCGGTGGCGATGATGACGACGACGGTGGCAAGACCAATCAATGACGGTGCCGATGCTAACGACGATGCCGACGATGATGACGTCCATGTGCCAGTGGTGGTAGTGATTGGCTGATGATGGCGGCAATGGCGGGGATTGCCCGTGACGAAAGCGGCAGGGACGTGGTGGCACGGATAAGGGTGATGGTGCACACGTGCGCGCGCGGAAATGGAAGAAACCTGGCAGTCGTGTTTTTGGCATGCGGATCTTAAGATTTGTTGAAAAACTACATCTTCAAGCGTTTGGCAAACCAATTGTCTTGGGACGGTGTCGACACGCGCGTGGCGTCGCGCGGGTGTGGCCCGCTTGGTACCATGTGATACGGATTCACTCGCGCGATGGGCGCAAGCTAGCTCAGCACGTACGCACCGCGTGGTGAAATGAGGCGGTGGTTCCTGGTTGCCAAAACAATATGGCCCCCCAACGATTTCAGCACATGCGGGCGGGCAGGAAATCTGCCAGATTTGCGATAGAACATAAACGATTACATGATGATGCTATGTATGTTTGAACGCTTACAACATGGGTGTATGTGGTCTGATTTGGTAGTGGATGCGCACGTGTACACGGCGCGCCATTGTTTGCAAAGTGTGTAAACAGCTTGTGGAGTAAACGAACAGGGTGCCCCTGTGATGTTTGACAAGGGTGGGAGGTCGCCACCAGCTGGGCTTGGACGGTATGATCTCACTGCTAAATGAACACTGTAACCCACCTTACCGAACTTGACGTCGTCAACGCCATTGCTCGCGCAACAACCCCACCCTCCCACCCACCATATGTCTCGGACAACCCATGCGGTCGCGATTGCGGTGACGACTGGGCACTGGCTCGCGCGTCTCTGCGGCTGATAATGCGCTCGTAAGCTCGCGCGCAGAGCGGCCACTTGGTTTCACACAGCCGACGCGGCCGCGACGGCGATTACCGATGGGAACTTCACGCCGCGTTTCAGGGGCCGCACTGGCGCACGGACACTTCAGTGCGGGGTCGGTGACACGGACGGTCGCGGTACCTGAATGCCGTCGACAACGGCGCCAGCGATGATGCTGGTAGCGATGGTGGTGGCGACGACGACGGTGACGACGGCAACTTGAATGACGGCACCGATGCTAGTGACGATATTCAATACTCTCACCAAATGCGCGCGTGCAGGATACCTGCAAGATGTTTGATGCAAAAACTATAGGGCCTTGATGTTGACATGACGGAATGATTGCTAGTCGGGTGTTTGCGCATGACTTCGGCATGCGCGCGCGGGGAATGCTCACCCTGATTTGCAACGGTTTGTTGTAAAATTGGCATTCGGAGTAAAAGAGCGCGCGAGCATGGTATTACTTGATAAGGGTGACAAAGGCGATGCAAACTTCTCATGGGATGGTTTGAACTCGTCCGGAAATACACGTTGGCCATGGATCAAATTAAATTTGCAATGTCCACGGACACACCATTAACCCCAGGGGGGAAGCGGACTCAATCTTCCCTTGGAAAGGCGAAGGTATCATGGAGTGTTTGAAAGCATACATTCCAACGCTCGCGCCAATCCCACCCTCCAACCCGCAACTTGTTTGGCAAAACCCATGCGGCCACAATTGGAAGTTGCTGGTGCGTCTGCGATGCCGCGCTGGCGCGCGAACGCTCGCGCGCAAGGTGACCAGCTGGTTTGACACAAATGATGCGGTCGCGACGGCGAATACCCGTGGGAACCTCCCAGCGCGTCTCAGAGGCCGCGCTGCCGCGCGAGCACTTCAGTGCGGCTCGGTTACTCAGGCGGGCGCGGTATCATGATGACGTGGACGAAGGCGGCAACAATGCTGATAGTAGCGATGGTGGTGGCGATGATGACGATGACGACGCCAGACCATGTGACGACGATGATTATGATGATGATGATGATGATGATGATGATGATGATGATGATGATGATGATGATGATGATGATGTCAATTTTCTGGTGATGAAAATGATTGTGTTGATGATGGCGGCGATGGCAACAACTGGCGATGACGATTACGGCAGTGATGCGATGACGCTGATGCGGGTGATGGTGCAGAAATGCGCACGCGCCGAAATTCAAGAATTCTGACAGCGTGTTGTTTGAAACGCACGTGGCTTGTGAGATGTTGCTGAAAACATAGATTGAAGTTACTCGAGCGCAACCGATTTTGGACAGATTTCGACACGCGCGCCTGGCTGCGCGCGGGCGCCCAGCCCACCTTGAAGTGCTTGATAAGGACTCGTGCACGCGGCGCATGCTTGGTCAACTCAGATACACCGCGTGGTGACATGAAAATGCCGGCCCTGGACGACATTCACCCCCCCCCCAACAAAAAATTAAGAAAAATGGCCTCGCCATGATGTGATCAATTGCGTGCGGGCAGGAAATCAACACTGTTAACGGAAAACCTCAGAGAATGTGATCTATCTTGTATGTTGACGCGCTTGCAACACGAGTGTGTCTCGTACGAGCTCGAAAATGTGCGCGCGCGGATGTTGTAGCATATGTTGCGAAGGGTTCTTGCAAAATGATCTTTTGAATGAAGCGACTGCAGAATGAACGATGGGGCGAAATCCTATGCGACTTGCAGCGTCCCAGGGGGGGCGATTACCCCAGGGAAAGGAGGGTGGTAGAGCCTCCTCTTTGTCTGGAGGAAAAGAGCACCCACGCCGTGCGTTCGATACGGTGCAATTTCGGAGGTGCGACTGACTCTTGCAGAACATGGAATCGCCAAAGTCCACCGGTCGAACACGCAGCCAACCCACCAGCCCACAGCCAAGCTGGCGCAGTGGCACGACGACCCTGACCACTCAGATCCGTGACAGCGCGACGGCCCTCGGGCGGACGGGCGGTGATGGTGACGACGCGTGGGCGCCGAAGCAGCGGGAAGAGGCGGACCTCACGCGAGGTGGCGTGGCGACCTTGCGCTGTGCCCTTACGCGGGCCGCCAACACGGCGCGCTGCACTGGAAACGAGCGGGCCCACGCGCAGGGCCGTGCGGGCAGGTTACGCGCCGACGTCAGTGACGACGGCCCCCTCTTTCTGGCGTCGCAGATGTGACGAGGACATCGAGGACGACGACGACGACATCGCTAATGTCGATGAGCACAACGACGGCGCCGACGACGACGACGAGGACGAGCACGACGGCGAGAGCAGCCTGAGATCCCGCGTTGGGAAGATCGAGGTCACGAAAAGTCGCGACCAGAGCACAGCACCCAATCTTTCTGCAACATGTTCAAACCCACTACATGTTTCAAGCCGCATCGATCGGTGACGGCCCCGGGGAACGACTCATACGAGCGTAAACAGGAAGAGAAATCCGCTGCCCTTCCCAAAGGGTAGCCTGATCGCTCCCTTCGCGGAAAACAGTGCCCGGGCAACAGAGCAACAGCCGTCGTTGCCGCCCCACGCAGACACATGCAGAACTACAAAACGCGGCATGGCAGACACGCGCAGTTATTTCCCGCAGTGCCCAAGAGAACATCCTCCTCCTCCTCCTCCTCCTCCTCCTCCTCCTCCTCCTCCTCCTCCCTCCTCCTCCTCCTCCTCCTCCTCCTCCTCCTCCTCCTCCGCCTCCTCCTCCTCCTCCTCCTCCTCCTCCTCCAGGGATGGTGGAATGCCCCAATACAAGTTAAGTTGAGGAAGGGGGAAGAGCGAGGAGGCAACAGAAGCGAGAGGGCAGAGAAGGAGCGAATACAACTGGCACAGGGGAAAACGACACTCAATGGGAGCACCCTGGAAGCTCACGATCCCCCGAAGAACACGTGGTAAGAACTGGGCGCCCCATAATGCAGACGGCAGTCCGTCCCAGCTGATGGGTAGCGACAACAAGGATAGCGGCAGTGCCGTGGCAACTCGAGGCTTCTGTGGCACATGCTGAAAGCCCAGTAGACAATGCCACGCATAAATGTCAAGGGGCGAGGAGTAGACAGGGCCCCGAGAGACGAGAGGGCCGTCAAGAGAGCAAGAGACGAGACTGACGCCCGTCAGGGGGCAAGAGAGTCCAAGGAACTCCGCCGCCTCTCAAGAGACGCCACTGGAGAGGCGTCTCCAGAGAAGCAGCGGAGATCTTCACTGAGAAGACGCGCCAGGAGCCTGCGACGGAGCCTCGGGGCGCCTGGGACGAGGAGCAAGACGAGGAGCACGACACAGAGCACGACGAGGAGCACGACGGCGAGAACGACGACGAGCACGATGCCTATCGCGGCGCAGAGGGCGAGCGAACGCGCGCGAAAGGGACCGGGCGGCGGCGGGGGCGACCGGCAGCCGTTGAGCGGCGGCCGGGCGGGGGCCGCCTTGCGCGCGGCGCTCCTCTTGGGCGTTTCACCCGCCCCCTCCTGTATCCTCCAATCTCCTGCTATCACCTCCTACCTCGTTCTACCTCGTCCTCCTATCTCCTCCTGCCTCCTCCTACCTCCTCCTCCTACCTCCTCCTCCTCCTCCTCCTCCTCCTCCTCCTCCTCCTCCTCCTCCTCCTCCTCCTCATACCTCCTCCTCCTACCCCCTCCTCCTCCTCCTCCTCCTCCTCTCCTCCTCATACCTCTCTCTTACCCCCTCCATCCTCCCCTCCTCCTACCTCCTCTCTCCTTCACCCTCCTCTCCTCCTCTCTCCTCCTCCTCCTCCTACTCTCTCTTCCTCCTCTTCCTCCTTCCTCCTCCCTCCTCCTCCTCAATCTCCTCCCTCTCCTCCTCCTCCCTCCTCCTCCTCTGCTCCTCTCCTCCTCCTCTCTCTCCTCCCCCCTTCTCCTAATCCGCTCCGCCTCATCCTCCGCTCTTTTCCCCCTTTCTCCGCCTCCGCCCCCTGCTTCTCCTCCCTCCTCCTCCTCCTCCTCCTCCTTCTGCTCCTCCCTCCTCCTTTTCTCCTCCACTCTTCCCTCCCCTTCCACCTCCTCCTCCTCCTCCTCCTCCTCCTCCTCCGTATCCTTCTCTGTTGTGTTTCTCTTATGTGTCCTCCTCTTGTTATTAGTGTGTGCCTTTTGCTTCTTATGAGTATTAGCATGAGTATGCTCAGCATTCGTAGCATGTGTATAATTATGTTTCGCATCAGTATTAATAGTATACTTCGTTTTCGCTGTATGATTAATAATAATATTGTTCGTATTGTTCGTAGTCTTTGTACGCGTCTTAGTATTAATACTCTTCGCAAGATTGTTACTATGACTACGCGTGGCCTTCTTCCAATTATGCTTAGTAGCAGGATTAGTCGTACTGGTATTATTCTTGTAAATGTTAATCATAGTATGCTTCGTATGATTCATATGAGTAGTCGTCTTATGTTTACTCGTATGATTATTCTGATGGGTCATATGGATCGTCTTGTTGATAGTCTTCGTAGTATGATTCTTCGCATTGTCATTGCGATTAGTATGCATGTTATTATTAGTACCGTTGTTAATAGTATGCTTCGTCTTATTCGTCTTAGTACTATCCATAAGTATTCGTCTTAGACATGTGCGTATTACTAACATGAACACTTGTAGTGTTCGTACGAATATTATTTATCGTAGTAGTATGGCTGTGCGTCTCCTCATCAGTAGTACTAGTGTTCTTCGTAGCGTTGTAAATAATATCCTCTTATTTGTGCCAGCATGATCATAATTCGTCACTTTCTTATCATTACGCTTCTTCTTTGCTTTATTCGTAGTAAGATTAGTCGTCTTAGTAGTATTCGTTTTATTCCTATTATTCGAAATAATAGTAGGCGTCTCCGTAGTAGTTGTCTTCTATGACGTTTTCGAACACGTTGCTTCTTCGTAGTATTATTTTCTCCTTACTATCACTATGAGTCAGACTCCTACTATGCGCATTCATATTGTTACTATCATAATCAGTCCCCTCAATATTATTACTATCATAGTCGTCTGCTTTGTAAACGTATTATTGTTCGTGCTATGTTGTTGAACGCTTACTCATACATATTAGCAGTTGCATTATTGCTCGTGATATTGATATTATTATTCGTATGAATAATCGTTTTCTTTCTAATAATACCATTACATCGTATTCGTACTATTCGTATAATTCTTAGTATTATTACTATTATTCACCTTCTTCCTCCTTCTCCTCCTCCTGCTCTTCCTCATCTCCCTCCTCCTCCTCCTCCTCCATGAATTTTCCTTGTAATTCTCCTCTCCTCTCCTCGCCTCTCCTCTCCTCGCTCCTCTCCTCTCTCCTCTCTTCTCCTCTCCTCTCTCGTCTTCTCTCTCCTCTCCTCTCTCCTCTCCTCTCTCCTCTCCTCTCTGCTCTCCTCTCCTTTCATCTTCCCTCCTCTCCCCCCCCCTCCATCCCTGCATTATTTCTCCTGCCCCCCCAAAACGCCAAATCGTGCCGAACTTCCGATGCATTCCGAATGTTCGAAACTCCTGCACCCCCCTCCGGTTGAAAGTTTGCGGGCCTGCGGGTAGGGCGACGAAATCTATACATACCTATACGACCGCCCTGCGGGCGATAAGGGGGTTGGGGAGGGATTGAGATCAAATGCCCATCCTGACTGACCTCCAGCCTGTCACCTTGTTATCATATCTCTCATTCTCGCTGTCTTTTTCTCTTTCTCTCTCTCTCTCTCTCTCTCTCTCTCTCTTTCTCACTCTCTGTGTCTCTCTCTCTCTCTCTCTTTTTTTCTCTCTCTCTCTCTCTCTCTCTCTCGCCCTATTTCTTTCTTGTTTCTCTATCTCTCTCTCTCTCTCTCTCTCTTTTTCTCCCTCTCTATCAGAATCTCCCTCCACCACAATGATGATCGCGATGACATGGATGGGTTGGGTGGACTGGATTGGATGGGATCATTTGGATTGGATAAGATTGGATGGGTTGGAGTGGAAGAGATGGATTGGATAAGATAAGATGTGTTGGATAAGACGGCCCGCCGCATGCGCAGAAACAAATGGATTGATGGATTGGGTTGGATGGATTGGATTGGGCTGGATAAGATAAGATGGGACAGAATGGGCTAGATAAAATATGATGTATTGGATTGGACAAAATCGATTGGGACAAAAAATGATTGGATAGGAAAGCCCGCCGCAGGCGCCGACAAAAATGAATTGATGGATTGGGTTGGGTGGATTGGACTGGATGGAATAAGATTGGAAGAAATGGATTGGATAAGATAAGATGGATTGGATTTGCCCGCCGCAGGCGCAGAAACAAATGAAATGATAGATTGGGTTGGGTGGATTGGATTGGGTGGGATAAGATAAGATGGGACAAAATGGGCTAGATAAAATATGATGTATTGGATTGGACAAGATGGATTGAATAAGATAAGTTGGATTGAATAAGAAAGCCCGCCGCAGGCGCCGAAAAAAATGAATTATGAAATCAACGACATGCGTTAGCGCCGGGACGCCCGGGACATCCGGGACACCCCGGACACCGCCCGGCCCAACTGGGACACCTCCCGGCCACCTGCGGACGGGAAGCGGACTTTCGTTCCTACTGACACCCGGGACACCCGGGACACCGCCCGGCCCAAATGGGACACCTCCCAGCCACCGGCGGACGGGAACGGACTGTCGCTTCCACTTCGGCCGAGCTACAGGAGGATCACGCGCAGCTTCGCCTCGCCCGCACGCACGACACGAACACGAAACCGAAACCGATTTCCCGGCGGGGGGTCTCCGTTCCACTGCGATCTCACCCCCCTGCCTCCGATCCTGTGCTCCCTAGCCAAGCCCATCCTGCACCCGGCAGCGATGCATGCGCCACGCCCCCCCTGGCTTGGCCAGGAGGGCGCATACACAGCTCCTGGGTTCAGGGCGGGCCCGGCCAGGGAGCAGTGGATCTGTATAGTTCTCGTCGCCCTATCCTGCACCCTCCTCCCCAGACCCCCGACGTCATGATTTTTTCACGACGCGACCCCCACAGGTCTGGACCCCTTCCCCGGGACCGGTTTTTCATCCCGAATCGTTTTTTGAGGGTCCCGGGGCCCGGTGAGGGCCTCTAGAGGTCGAAAATTACGGAAAACCTGCGTCTTGATTTTTTCATGACTCGAGGAGGTCTGGCCAGGGAGCAGTGGATCTGTATAGTTCTCGTCGCCCTTTCCTGCACCCTCCTCCCGCTGAAAGTCTGCGGGCCTGCGGGGGCGGAGCGGCACGCAGGGGCCCCCGAGGCCTGTGCGCCTCTGCGGCGGGGAGCCCTGGGACCCGACGCCGTGCTGGCCGGCGAGCCGGCCGGCCCTCCCTTCGGCTTTGTTGACTCGCAGACAGAAGGCGAAACGGCGCGGCCGCCGGCGCCCCAGTACGGTGCCGACCTAATCGGGCACCTTGGGCAGCTGCGCGATGCGGCGCGCAGCAAAGGCAGCGAATTCAGCTGCGTTGCCCTCCCTTCGGCACTCTTCCCCTGGGGGCACCAATCCATCGTCGAGCCCGAGGAAAATATGGGAAAATGTTGGCGGTGGGGGGGAAGACAGAAACCCAGAACATAGGGGAAATATGGGGAGCCATCTGATTGGTGCCTGTTTACTCGTGTGTGTCCTGGGGCCCCCTCAAGCCCTGGGACACGCAAATAAATACACACAAATGGCAGGATTCCACATATCTTCCCAGATGTTCTGGGTTTCTGTCTTCCCCCCCACTTCCCATATTTTCCCATAGTTTCTGGGAATCGACGATTCATTGTGTCTGTGTGTGATTTCCCCCTCCTGAAAACGGTACCGACACCGCTGCTCCCCAGACATCTCCAGGGGCGCCTTCTGACCAGGAGCTCGAGGCGAATCCAGCGGTGGCGGCGAGGCGGCGAGGGCCTCCGAGGAGGCCCGGAAAGGGGAAAAGCAGGCAAGGGTAGCAGTTCGGGGCACCTGCCCTCCCCTCCTCCTCATCCCTCTATCATGAGGTCGGGCATATCCTCCTACAGGCCGATTTTGGACGGAAAAAAACAAATTGTCAAAAAGTGTTCCAAAATAGACAGAAACAGTCGCAACATCGTCCCCATACTACGTTTTGGCTACTTTTGAGTGCTCCTCCTGGAGGGGGACACGCTCGACTCGACTCTATTAGTGGGGCACAAGCGAACCCTACCCCTACCCCCCACGATTTCTGAGTGGGAGGGTGGGGCTCACTTCTTTCGGGAGGTCACGAGCGAAGTGAACCCCACCCTCCCCCTCAGAAATCGTGGGGGGTAGGGGCAGGGTTCGCCTGTGGCCCCCTATCTATCAGGTCCTCCATCCTCGAGGTCTGCGGCACGCGGCGACGACGCCGACGCCGCTGACGACGACGCCGCCGGGCGGCCGCGGCCGCCGGTGGAAGGGCGGCGGGCCGCCTCGCCGCCGGGCGCCCCGAGGGGCTCCAGGGCGGCGGGCGCGGGGGCCTCGGCGGCGGCGGCCGGCGGCAGCGGCGGGCGGCGGCGAGGAGGAGGAGGAGGAGGAGGAGGAGGAGGGGGAGGAGGAGGAGCAGGAGGAGGCGGAGGAGGAGCAGGAGGACCCCCTCCCCCTCCAACTCATGGTGGTGGTGGTGGTGGAAAACAAGCCCATCATGGGGGGGGGGGGGGCGGAGAAGTTGCGCGGTGGGCGCGCCGCGGCTCCAGGGCGGCGGGCGCGGGGGCATCCCCAGAGAGCCAGCGCGCTGAAAAAATAGAGACGGAAGTCTTCGCAGATTTCGGCTTCTGGGGGCCCTTACCGGGCCTCGGGACCGTCAAAAAACGGCTCGGGATCAGAATCCGGTGCTGGGGAATGGGTCGAGACTCCTGGGGACCGCGTATTGAAAAAAATCACGACATCGGATCTCTGGGTCGGCGGCGGCGGCTGGCGGCGGCGGCGGGCGGCGGCGGGCGGCGGCGGCGGCGGTCAGAACTTGTTCGTTTCCCAGCCCTCCTTGGTTGGGCAGGCGTTTCGAAGAGGGCACTGCTGGCGCGTCCTGCCTGCCTTCCTCCCGCCTCCCGCCTCCTCCTGCCCTCTCTTCGCCGTCGATGGGGGCTGCGATCTGCGACACTGCCGCCACTTTTGAGTGCTGCTGGTGGGCCCAGCGGAGTGGGGATCCCTTTTTTTTTCCAGAGCAATTCTAGGGAGAAGAAGGAGGAAAGCTGAGCGGAACGACAGCGCGACGAGAACAGGTGACCTCCAAGCTTCGTGCACGGAACAGACCACGCAAAGGGTGCAGCACCGCCCCAAAGTCCATCCACCAAGTGGTATGCACATCCCCGGCGGCGGCGGCCAGAACGACGGCGGCGGCGCATTGCAGGCAAAACTGCTAGTGCACGTCGGTCGGAAGAAGTGGGTAGAATCACGGAAGGCGGACAAAGTAGATTGGGCTCGGGCCCGCCCCGGCAGCAGCAAGGCACAGCGAAGGCGTATCGATTCTCTGGAAGTGGGAAGGCGCTTGAAGTAGATTGGGATCTGGAAATCCAGAAATGCCTGCTTTCAGCGACCGACGGGTAAGGATGCGCGATGAAGGATGCAAGCCTCCTGGACGCCCGCGCTGACGCGGTTCCGAGCACGGCGGGCCGTCGAAAGAGGCGAAAGACGGACGGACCGAAGAGGCGAGGACGCACGGGTGAAGGTCGCCCATCCTTGCCATCGGTTTCGACTGTGCCGTTCTGGGCCACGGTCAGCTCAAGACGGCGCAAGAAGCCTCCACGATGGCCCTACATCGCCGTGACGAGAGTTTCTCTCAATCTACCTTCTGGAAAGTCGCGCTCGTGCGGAGCAGTTCGGAGCAGTTTTACTAAAACTACTCCGCGCGCAATCGCATCCCGCTCGATGATTCATATGGTTTGGCGCGGAGTAGTTTACGATCCCGTTCTGGGGTTACAGAAAAATGAACGTCTCCGGGATCAGAAACTACTCCGCGAAGAAACTTTTGTCACGGCTGTGTAGGACGGTCCAAGAAGCCCCCACGAGGGCCCATCGATGGCCCAAAGGGGGGCCCCGCGAGGGCCCGAGAGGCATGCAGGACGACCCGAAGACAGCCCACGAGGGCCTCCTGTGAGACCCAAGACAGCCTTAGAATGCCCTTCAACCGACCGCGCCAAGGAGGCCCCACGACGTCCCCCAGGCACCCACCATGTGGCCAAAGGGGTCCCCAAGACGGCCGAAGAGAGGCCCAGAACGGCTTAAGAGGGCCCCAAGGCTGCCCAAGAGGGCCCCAGGGGACCCCAAGACTGCCTCACGGGAGGACACGCAGCAACAGGACAGCCAAAACGAGCTTTATGAGAGCTCCACCTCGAATAATGAAGACGAAAGGTGTCACTTGTGACGGTATTCCTCTTCATCCACCTCCTCATCATCCTCCACCTCCTCCTCCTCCTCCTCCTGATCATCGTCATCGTCATCATCACCATCACCACCATCATCATCATCAACAACATGATCTTCAGCATCAGTATCAACAGCAGCATCGTCATCACCATCATCACATCAATCACACAACCACGCAACCACCACCAGTGCCATCATCATCACCCCATCACCGCCACCACCACCACCACCATACTCATCAACACCAGCAAGAATATCAACCACCAAAAACAACGACGCCGACGACGATGACGAGAACAACAACAGCAGCAACAACAAGATCAACAACAACATAAAAACAGGAGCATCAGCAGCAGCAGAAGCAACAGCAACGGCAACACCAATAACAACAACCACAACAACAACCACTATAACCAATACTTAACATAAAACAAACAAGCAAACGAACGAACGAGCAAACAAACAAACAAGCAAAACAAACGTGGCAGCAGCACAAGTAGCGACAACATCAACAACAACAATAACAGTAACAGTAACAACAACCATAACAACAACAGCAACAACACGAACAATAGCAACACTATCAACAACAACAACAACAGCAGTAACAACAACAATAACAACAACAACAACAACAACAACAACAACAACAACAACAACAACAACAACAACAATTACAACAACAGCCACAACAGCAACAGCAACAGCGACGGCAACAACAACAGCAGCATCAACAACAACGACGACGACGGGGACGACGACGACGACGACAACGACGACGACGACAACGACGACAACAGCAACAGCAACAACAACACCCATCATTTTCAGACTGTTCGCTCTACCCCCTCGCATGCCAATCAACACGAATATCCCAAACCCTCGGTACCCGCCCTATTTGTCTTCGATCGTACCCAACTTGTGGGTATGTCTTCCCTACCTGCCGCGTGTAGTTGGCGCAGCTCCTAAAACAGGGGAAGAGAGGACGGATAGATGGGGGGAGTAGTATGGAGCACGAGCGAGATTAGCAGGAGCGGGGCTAGGACCACAGAACACGTGGCAGAACCAGACGGGCAGATCGCGCGGGAAGACCCTGATGAGCGGGTCGGGAAGGCGGGCCCAGGCGGCCAGGTCGAGCAGGCGGGTTGCCGAAGCGTGAGCATGAATCGCACCTAAGTCGCGAGCGATAGAAAGATTCCCAAGCAAATCGCGAGAAAGGCCAGAGCGACAGCGTGATTCCCAAGGATTGGAGGCACGACGCCTGAACAAATTCGAGGACGTCCCACGCGAGAGCGCGATTCCTGCGTTAATTATGAAGAAGTCCTGCGCGAGAGAGCGATTCTGAAACGAATTGTAAGGAAGTATCTGGCGGGAGCCGTTGTTGTATTTCAGGGGCCAGGGCAGAACCCCGGGAGGGGCACTTCAATTGAAAAAAACATGGTTACCGGAGGGGTGATCAACAATACGCATCCTTCAGGAAATAGAATTCAACAACAGCGACAACAACAGCAGCAGCAGCAACAGCAGCAACAGCAGAGGCAACAGCAACAGCAACAGCAACAACAATCATTTTAAGGCTGTGTGCGCTAAGTTTCCCGCGTGCCATTCAACACGTAGGCCCCAAACCCTCGATACCCGCCCTCTTCGTCTTCGATCGTACCCCCCTGGTGGTATATCTTCCTTACCTGTCGCGTGTAATTGGTGCAGCCCCAAGGGAGATGAATGGAGATGGAAATGGGAATGGAGAAGGATGGACGGAAAGAGAAGACGGAAGGAAGTAGGAGGGAGAAGGATGGAGCACGGGAATAGCAGGAGGGAGGCTAGGAGCAGAAAACACGTGGCAGAACCGGACGGGCTTATCGGGCGGGTAGACACGAACGGGCGGGTCGAAAGTCGGGCAAGCGGCCAGGTCGAGCAGGCAGGTTGCCGAAGCGTCAGCACTGCATGAATCGCGAGGAGGGAAAAACAGAGTGAGTGCGCGACTCCTGAGCGTCGAGGGCGAGGCGTTTGAATAAATTGCGAGGGAATCCTACGCGAGAGCGCGATTCCTGCATAAATTGCAAGGAAGTCCCGTACGAATGCACTGTTCCTCAATAAACTGCGTGGGAGTGTCAGGCGGTAGCCGCTGTTGTTGTAAACAAGGGGCCAACAACACAGTTTGGCGATCCCACAATTTCCCATGTAAAAACCAAGGTACGAGTCCCAGGAGGAGCACTTTCATTCAAAAACAGCATGGTCACCGAGCAGGAGGGATCAACAGGCATTATCTTTAAAGAAAACACTCATCATCATCATCATCATCATCATCATCATCATCATCATCATCATCAGCATCATCATCATCAGCATCATCATCATCATCATCATCATCATCATCATCATCATCATCATCATCATCATCATCATAATCATCATCATCATCATCATCATCATCATCATCATCATCATCAGCATCAGCATCAGCATCATCATCATCATCATCATCATCATCATCATCATAATCGTCATCATCATCAACAACAACATCGGCATCATCACCATCATCATCATCAGCAGCAGCATCATCATCATCATTGTCATCATCACCGACATCATCATCATCATCATCATCAGCATCATCAGCATCATCAGCATCAGCAGCGTCATCAGCAGCAGCACATTATTCTTCTTCGTCATCAGCATAATCATCAGCATCATGATCAACATCATCATCAGCAGCAGCAGCCCGACAAGCATCATCATCAATCGTTACGATCATCATCATCAGCATCATAAGCAACATCATCGCCACCAACATCAGCAGCATCATCATTATTACGATCAGCAGCAAAATCAGCATCAGCATCATCATTATCATCAGCATCGTCGCATCATCATCGCCATTACCATCATCATCATCATCATCATCATCATCATCATCATCATCGTCATCATCATCACGGTTCTCCCAAGCCTAGAGCCACGAGGTGTCACACGTGGCTGCCTCCCGTGCTCTCTCGAACAGTCGCAACCCAGAATGCTGGGCTGGCACGGGACTTGCCACAGGCAGCTGGATAGGAAATCCGCCGATCCCTTGGGGTTCCTCTCGGCGTGTGAGATGCTACCCTCCCCTACCCCTCCACCAGAGGCCCAGCCCGGTCGGTTTGGAGGAGGGGGGGAGGGGGGGGCGGCCAGGGGGGTCCATTTGACAGTGGCCCCCCACTGTCAACAGAGCAGGGGAGGGGCCGTGGGGGCCAATCTTGACAGCGGGCCCCACTGCGCGCGGGCCGGGTACATCACAGGGGGAGGGCCTGGACGCCTGCTTGACAGTGGGCCCCACTGTCAAATGGGCTCGGAATGGGTGGTCGGGAGGGGGAGGAGGGGGAGGAGGGGAGGATGAGGAGGAGGGGAGGAGGAGGAGAGGAGGAGGAGGAGGAGGAGGAGGAGGAGGAGGAGGAGGAGGAGGAGGAGGAGGAGGAGGAGGAGGAGAGGAGGAGGAGGAGGAGGAGGAAGGAGGAGGAGGAGGAGGAGGGGGGCGGGGGAGCCACTTGACAGCGGGCCCCAGGCCACGGGCCAACAGCGCGCGGTCGCCCCTGGGGGGGGGGGGGGGGGGGGGGGCGTCCTGGTGGCCCGCCTGCGACGGATCCCTTCTGCCGGGCCTCCCAGGGTCCTCCTCCTCCTCCTCCTCCTCCTCCTCCCTCCTCCTCCTCCTCCTCCTCCTCCTCCGCCTCCTCCCCCTCCTCCCCCTCCTCCTGCTCCTCCTGCTCCCGTTCCTCCTCGTCCTCCTCCTCCTTCCTCCTCCTCCTCCTCCTCCTCCTCCTTCTCCTCCTCCTCCTCCTCCTCTTCCTCCTCCCAGGAGCCACGGAAGTGGCGACAGTTTCGCGCTTCGCAACCTCCCAAAGACCAATTCCAGAAGAAAACCAGCCAGAAGACCCGAACGGAAACGCCGAGCACTCGGCCCCAAGAAGCCCCCAGGAGGTCCCACCAGACCCCCAAAAAGGCCCCCCCACGAGACCCTCACTGGCAGGCATCTACTACACCCCCAAGGGGGCGGCGGTGCGGCGTAGGCTCGAGAATCATGGAGGATCCTTGATCCCTGGAGATCTTAGGAATCTTGGAACGGATTTCCAGCGGAAGCCCTGACATCCGCCAGTGTGTTCTTCAACCCGCGGTCCCGACCGCTTCCCCTGGGGGTAGTAGCTGCTCCTTCTTGGATCAGTGAAATGGCCGTCTGGCCCAATAACGGTCCCCGATGGCCGCAATCACCAAAAAAACCTGGAAACGACGAAGACTCCAGGAAACTCCCCGCAGGCAAGACAGAAAGAGGCAGGAAAGAGGCGGGAGGCGGGAGGAGGAAGGACGCGACCACACTGCTCTATTCAAAACGAATACCCAACCAAGGAGGGTTGGGAAAAACTGGAAACGACGAAGACTCCAGGAAACTCGAGAAACAAATCAGGTCGCTGGAAATTTGCATCTCCCCCGCGCACTCCCGGGTCGGCCCAGCCTGGTTTCGAAGCCGCCATACGCTGGCTGATTGCCTGCTCTGACATGGCGTGAGAGATGCAACCCTGGCGATGCCAAAAAGACAGAGCGAGAACTCGCGCGTCAGAAAAGAAGAAGTACCAGAACTTTCTGTGAAACGAGGGCGAAAACGGGGACGGCAAAGCGCGGTGGACATCGGCATCGAAAGAGCTTGGAAGTGGGGCGGCAACCCCCACCGTACTGACGACATCGCTCACAGACATGTGCGTTTCACTGCTCGCACAGCAGCTATTCGCAGATGGCCTGGATCTGCCGCGGGAGATCTACGATCCATCTACACCGAAGCGACCATGAGTGCTTTCGGGCGTTTGCGAATAAGCATTTTGCAGGTATTCGTGGACCCCCAGACATGCGACGTCCTGATTTTCCAATACGTGGTGCCTGGAAGTCCCGGCCCACCCCAGGACCGCCTGTTCGTCCTGAGCCGTTCTTCGACGCTCCCGAGGCCCGTCGAGGGCCCCCGAAGCCGAAGACGGCCAAAAACCTCCCGCCCAGATCATTTTCACGACGCGATCACGTCTGGAACGCGGTCGGTGAATTGGGGCGGATCCGAAGCCAGGGCTGAGTCGGGTTTGTCCTCCTTCAGGCGGAGCCTGGCCGAAAAAAATCTGTATATATGTGCAAGCACAATCGTGGTGATGATAGTGATGATGATGATGATGGTGATGATGATGATGAGATTGCTGAGTAATGGAAAAAAGGAAAGGGAACGCTGCGTGCCCCAGTTTCTGTGGTCGGCTCATTCTAAAAAACCATGTTACCGAAGTGGAAACAGGACTTCTGGAAAAGAAGACCTTGTCAAACAAGGAACCCTATGTGTTGTTCCATATGTTGAGATATTTCTCTTACACAATAACAACACCCAGCGCAACTGATACCAACAGGTGCATTATTTGTGTTGGCTTGGTAGTCTATATGTTGTCACCACAGAATGAATATATATATATATATATATATATATATATATATATATATATATATATGAGCATGAAGTAAGAGTGTTTTCTGGATGAGCTTCATGTGCACCATTGTGGTCGCATGTGCCACATATTGCTTGCGTGTGCCAATGTCATGAATCGTTGTTTCCTGGCTGGTTTGGTTGCGCTCACAGGAAACGAATAAAAATAATCGGACATATACTTACATATACACATATATATATACACATACACACGCATGAAGTGATAGTGTGTGCTGAATGTTAACATGTGCGCCGTCGCACTGGCATGTGCGACATATTGCTTGTTTTTGCGAATTATATGAATCGTTGTTTCCTAGGTGGTGGTTCGCTTGCGTTCACCGAAAATGAATGGGAAAATGAACACAAACGGATGAATACATGAGGTAAAACTGTTCCCTGAATGTTCACACGTGCGCCGTTGTCCTACCGTGTGCCACATATTGCTGTTTGCGCAAACTGCATGAACCGTTGTTTTCTTGGCGGTTTGTCTGCGTTCAAAAAGAAATGAGCAGAACAGTTACCATAATCAAACAAGTACATGGAGTAATAACGTTTTCCGGATTTTCAGAACTGCGCCGTTGTATCAGCATTTGCCACAATAGGCTTACCTGTCCTTTGTTTCCCACGGGCGATGATCTGTCCAAGCGCACAATTTCACCAGCGCGTGAGGAACAACATTAGCAATCCATCAAATAGGAAGCGTTCGTCAACTAGTCAATCCTCTGCTTATTTGTCTGTCGTCGTACTGGCTTGACCACGTTTTCCTCTTTGACGGCGCGATAACATAAGCTCGGCTGCATTTTAGATTCAAGAAGAAAATAAAGTGGACGACTTTGCACGTCCACACTTCATATCGGATTGGGTCCATATGCGGCAGCTCCTCTTTGATTGATGTATCCAGTTGGCCATTACAGAATCCCGCACCCTGACACATGGTCTCCATTGCCCTGACGTTGGGACCTGCTAAATCGTATAGCGCATCGTCTGGCATGCAAATTTCAACATCGCATGCAAGAACGATCCATGGCAGAATGTGCACAGTTCTGAAAAGCGAATGAACGATTCTGCCACCGATTCGAATATATTTTCTGGCGTCTCGAATTCAATCATAAACTCACGAACCGAACCCGCGTGGAATCCGAATTTGACATTGCAGAGCCGAGAAATATGTTTTACTTCGGATGTTGACTCCTCTGCCATACGCGTCACCTTGGACTCGCTTCCTGGGGTTACAATGATATACCGCAATGTATCGATTGTTTCGTTTCTCCACTGGTCATCGAAACATCAAATGGGATCTGGAAATCGCAGCAATTCCGACAGGGACGCCGAGCGGTCACTTGCAATCATACAAAGCATGACCGTTAATGGCGCCTGGATACACACCGCTGGCCACACTGAGTTCCTCCACACGTGAGCGCAAAGCTTCTGGGACAGGGCCCCACTGCACCCGGGGAGCATGGTTTTTTAACAAATTCACCATAGAACAAATTCACCACGCGCAATTGTTAGTTGCTTTCGAGACGGCACATTTTTGTAGCACCCCTGAATTGCTATACAGCTAAACAAATTCACGGCTCCGCACTCTTCCAACTGCTTTACTTACACCCGCCGCGCCTAGATCCGTCGCAAGAAAATTGCGACAGACGATGTGCAGAAAATTTTCTCAACATACATAAAATGAATAAATGAAGTTTTCTGTGGTTTAAACGTACGCCGCTGTACTAGCATTTGCCGCATGTTGCCTGCCTGCGCGAACTGCATGAATCGTCGTTTGCTTGGCGGTTTGCTCGTACTCACGCAAATTGAGCACAAAAATACCACACACGAACGAACACATGAAGTAACAGGGTTTTCAGAATTGTCACATGTGCGCAATTGCACTAGCATTGGCCACGTAGTGCTTGTTTGTATATATATATATATATATATATATATATAATATATATTATATATATATATATATATCATTGTTGTTGGTGGATTGATTGCGTTCTGAGAAATGAGCAGGCACAAAAAAAACATCAGAAGCATATATACATATACATGAAGTACTACTGTTCTTCGAGTTTTCACACGCACGCAAATGCATTAGCATGTGCCACATATGGCTTGCTTGCGCGATCTGCATGAATCATTTATTTGTTTTTGCGAGCGGTTTGCGCAAACAAAAAATGAAGTAATAGTGTTTCTGAATGTTCACATGTGCGCCGCTCCTCTAGCATGTGCCACATAGCGCTTACTAGTGCGAAGTATACGAATCATTGTTTTCTAAATGGGTTGCTGGCCTTCACAGAAGCATGAACGGCAAGGTTACCAAAAACATACCAATACATAAGGTGGTAATGTTATCTGAATAATCAAATATGCTCCGATTTGTTTGCGCTCGAAGAGAAATATGGCACGGCGGACGCGATGTCGAAGACTGGGTATGTTTATGCGAAAAATATTGTTCCGCAGCCCCGTGCGCTCTCCACCCACAGCGCCGCCCAAGAGTGCGGTGCTCGGCAACACTGGCCTCCTTCGCTTGTGGGCGGCAACTGTCTCACCACATTTATCAAGTGTCTTTCCGTCTTTTCGCCCATTCGATCATCAAGATATTCGCGCCCAATTTTTGCCGCATACATTTTCGTACCTTCTGTAAAAATCTATAAGTCCTCACATGAATTGCCCGTCTTCATTACTTGCAACGAGCACAGATCAAACCAACGACCCGAAACAAAACAATTGAGCCAGCTGGTTACGGGTCGCCGTCGCCGTCACCGCTGGGGCCCTTGCAGGAGCGCCGGCAGCGGGGGGGGGTCGAAAAAGGCAGCGGGGCGAGCCGCCCCGAGAGAATAAGCACAGTCAGCTGGAGGATTTTGCGTTGAAGCCTCGGGGCGGCCAGGGTCTCCAGGAACAATCAAAACCGCATCCCTGAATACCTGGACATATGACAATCAATATTCTGAATTCCAATATATAAATGAGAACCCAACTGCGCATGATCATGCGCTCTTGTTGCGTTGCTTCCTGTTCTGGCGGGGCTGGCGCATTCCGCGCTGCATCGAGTGACGCGGCGGCGGCGGGCCCTTCGTCGCCGCGAGAAGGGCGACGCCCTGCAGGGAGCACCACGAAGTGTCATCACCAAAACCACACAACCCCGACAGGGCTCCCAACATAAAAAATCTGATGTCATGCATCAGAAATGTTTTGCCGATGAATATCCACGATTCTCTCTGCGAGGTTGCGGTTGACAAGCCGCCCCAGCTCGCCCGCGCCCACCGCGGGGGGGGTGCGCGAGGGGGGAAGAGAAAATAAGGAAAAGCAGCAGCAACAGCAGGAGTTGGAACAGGAGACGAAAAAGAAAAAACAATAAAGGGGGGAGAGGGAGGGTGACCGAGGAGACGGCGACGCAGGCGCCAGGGAGCTCGCTCGCGCTCGCGCTCGCGTTGGCGCTGTTCTTGCCCCCCTCCGCCGCGCGCTGTTCGCAGCTGCTGGCCTCCTGTTCGCTGGCATTCTTCGCGCGCAATGCCTCAAGGAGGAGGAGGAGGAGGAGGAGGAGGAGGAGGAGGAGGAGGAGAGGAGGAGGAGGAGGAGGAGGAGGCGGAGGAGTTTCTCGCCAACGTCGGCGCGCCGGGCGCGCTCGCCGGCGCGCGGGCGCGCGGGCGCGCCTCGCGGCAGACGCGGCGGGCTCGCAGGGGCCCCGGTCGATTCTTCCCTCCCTCCCTCCCTCCCTCCCTCCCTCCCTCCCTCCCTCCCTCCCCTCCCTCCCTCCCTCCCTCCCTCCCTCCCTCCCTCCCCCTCCCTCCCTCCCTCCTCCCTCCCTCCCCCCCAACGCAAAAATACCACGATGCTGCGCTCGCATTTTTCCAAACAGAGCAGCACGCATCGAATCGCGAAGATGCGCGACAAGAACGCACTGCCTTTGGCGAGGAGTCAAAGACGCGAGAGCGCCCCATTCAAAACCTGATCATGTCGGAAAAGAAAATGAATCAGCACTGCAGAATAACGCGCGCACGGTTCGCCTTTCCTTCGCTAGTCTTTCGCGGGGCGGCCTCGGGAGGCGCCGCCGCAGAGGCTCCTTGAGCACCGCTGGCACCAGGTGAGCCGAAGCACTTGCATCACATCCGGGATCCACCCATTATCCTACATGGTCTAAGACACTCGCATTACATATGACATCCTACGCACTGTGATGTCCATATTTGAAACTGGCACTACCCAGACACAAGATTCTAGCACCCCTTAAGATACGAATGTTGAAGCAAAATGACATATATATATATATATATACGCATACATACATGCATATACATATACAAATGTGTTGTATATATGTGATATGTATGAATTAAAATATACATATACATACATACTGATATACAGCTGCTTAAAAGTAAGCCATTTGAACAACAGCGTCAATGTTAAACCAAGCGCTGATAATCCGAAAGCACGCAACATAATACAAGCTTTGACTCGTGTGCGAGAACCTTTTTATATGTGTATATATATATACAGGAAAAGAAACAACAAACATGTCTCGGATTGAAAGAATTCCTATGGCTATTGTACCTAAAATGGCCCATCAAAAGCCGCCAGAAGATCCCTCATTAAAAAAGGACCTATTAGCAAACGGTGTTTGACCTCAGTTGAGCACGTGAACCGATGCCACCGACGAACCCTTGGACAGTCAACGCTATCTGACGCTCGAGAGCAAAGGAGAATCACGACGAAGGGAAGTGGGAAGCGACGGGGAAGAGGTTGATAAGAGCTGAGTGTACTATGTGTTGATGGGTCATGTAATGCTGTTTCTGTCAACACAGAAAGGGAGAGACGACAACATCAGGGACGGCGCGCCCGCGCCACGAGCTAGCAGGCCTCTGCACGTAGGCCGATATGCAAGAACGCCCGCACTGGATCATTGGACACTGCGATTTAGAATCTGAGAGAGAGAGAGAGAGAGAAGAAGAGAGAGAAGAAGAAAAGAAAAAAACAAAACAAAACACCCCAAAAAAAAAAAAAAAAAAAAAACGCATTGGGCTGACAAGCCCCTGCACTTGGGCTGTCGCGGCGGACGACGCGCGAGCCGCGGCCAAGCGATCTCTGCAGATACTTTGAAAGCTGCAACCTGAGGGCATATAAAGAGCAGACAACTTGAGCCGAGCATAAATCACACCAGTGCGCCGACGTAATGCCGCGCCTTGGCTGAGCTAGCCGGCCGCTCCCGCACCTCAGCATTCGCCCTGCCCTCCCCGTAGAAGACGGGCATGTCTTTCAAATTTGAATATAGAAAGCGATGGCTTCAGTGGCCCAAAAAAACCTGCGGCTCGCGGGCCTGAGCCCGTTCACAAAGAAACTGAGCCGACGCATCCAGAAGTTGAATCCCTCTGAGATCGTGGTCGGCACGCCCTTCACCCGAGCTTTCTCTGGGCGAATCAGACACCTTTGAGAGCACGCGCGGTCGCCGCGGTGGAACTCGTCAACGACGAGGTGTTTGCTGCCAGCGCAACTGCGCGCGCACCTCTTCCTCAGGAAAGTCTCGAAGGCTCAGGCGTTGTCATGGACGATGAGGTTTGCGCCCACCTGCGGCATTCCCATCGCGGCCTCGACCACGCGGCGCTCGCCCTCGCAGCACTCGTTGCTCAAGAGTCCAGAGGCGCCGAGGCAGCGCCGAGACACTGGATCCACGACGCACGGCCAGCCCCCAGTAAGATCTTGCACAGATACGTGGAGGTACTTCTTGGAGCACTGCGCTCTCCTCTGGCGCGGCTTCAGGCCCCGCGGCCCCCCCGCCCCCGCCGCCGCCCGGGGCGGGCCAACGCCGGCCTCGAGAACCCCGTTGACGCCGAAGCGCCCGTCGAAAGAGATGGCATCCACTGGCACTGGCGGCGGGGAGAAAAGCGCGCTCTGCTTGCGAGGCAAGTAGTTGGCTGGGAGACCAACGTCATAGGGCACGACCTCAGACGGACTGCGCTCGGAAAGAGGAACATGACCTTCCAACGCGCGTAGCAAATGATCGCGAACGGAAACTTGCCCCAGCATGTCCTCGCCCCCGCTGCGGAAGAAAAGCCGCGCGCGCCTCCTGCCCAGGCGCCCCCCGCGCGCGAAGAAGCCGCAAGTACTGCAACTCCAGGAAGGACGCGGCAAAGCCAAAATTTCGGAGCGAGCAGGCACACGCCCGAAGACCAGATCTCGTCGCATGTCGCAATTAATCTTGCGGTCGCCGTAATTGCAACGGCACGACGTGCTGCATGTAGCGCAGACCACCCTCCGGCGCGAGCGCAGCGCGATCGCTTCGCCCCCGACGACCGCGCAGGTAGAAGCATGGGACCCCCCACCCCTGACTTCCACGCGCCTCCCACACACTGGGCAAGTGCGAAGCGGGCAAGCGACGCGCGGGAGCTTCGCTGCAGGCCCTGGCTCGACCGCCGTGGAGGGCACGCCGACGCGCTCGACTGCCGCGGCAGGCCGTCGCGCGACCACATCGGCCGCAGCGGCTGGGCGACGGCAGGCCTCCGCCACGCCGAGGGGGATCGGCGCGCGGGCGCTCGGAGAAAAACATGGCCGCAGAAGCTGGCTCGCTTTGACGAGGCACGGCGGCGGCGGCGCCAGACTGGATGAGCCCGGCGAGCTTACGGCCTTCAAAGGGCTCAAAAGGCATCGTACCCCGCCCCGAACTCCGTTGAGTTCCTACTCCTCCTCCTCGCCCTTCTCATCCTCCTCCTCCTCCCCCTCCTCATCCTCATCGCCATCATCATCATCATCCGCCGTTGCCCCTCCTCACCTCGAAGCTTCCCCGGCACGAGCCCCGAAGGGTTTAGCGTCAGTGGCGCGAGCCCCGAAGGGTTCAGCGCCAGGTTCAATGATCTCCTCCTCCTCCTCCTCCTCATCCTCCCGCCACTGCTCCTGCTGCATGACCTGGGAGTCAACGAAACCCTGCCAGGCGATGGTGTTTTGCGGCTTCTTCTTTTTTTATTTGTTTGTTTTTCCTGGTCTGGGAGCTCACGAAACCAGGCCAGGCGTCGGCTGTTCTGGCTCACAAAACCTGACCAGGCGCTGGCCACTCTAATTTGTCTGGTCGGACGGCAATAGTTCGCAAGCCCCCAACCTCCAGGCTAGGTTTCGTGGGTGTATGTATATATACACATGTATGTATGTATATTTGTATACATATATATACACACACACAAAGAAGAACTGAAGGCCGAAAGCCCGCCAGGCTCATCCAGTCTGGAGCTGCGGCGGCAGCGCAGCAGCGATGCGCGCGAGCATTGCAGCGTGGCATTTTCCTCTACTTCGCCTGAGTATCATCGACATGCTGAACTGAATAGCATTGCACCGCGGCAGTCCAACGGCGAGCGCGCGCGCGCGCCCCGAGCAAGCAATCCCTGCACGCGGACTGCTGAACAGGAATACGCGCGCGCCAAGGAGGCGGCAAGCTCCGCGAGCAACCGCAAACAATGCTACCCGCGACGGGCCTCTCAGTCCGAGCCGTGGCCAGCGGGGGCCTCCTCGAGCGGCGCGTCGTCGATCGCCTCCTGGTCGTCGGCGTCGAGGGCCGCGTCAACGGCCTCGGCGAGGTCGAAGTCCTCGTCGGCGCCCATGACATTGGAAGACCGCTGCATCTTGGGCGGGGCCTGGCTAGGGATGTCGATTGGAGAGCCAGAGTGAAGGATCAGGCGCTTGCCCCGCGACCTGCGGGGCCGCGGAGAATCTGCGGACCCCATCTTGAGATTGATGCCTTTAGGAGGAATGATAATTATACACGCACACCGACGCTGTTCAGCCCTAGCCCGGGTCCTGGATCGGCGCAAACGCCTCCCCGACTGATGCCAGGAAGGCATATGCCACGATCCTGGACTCAATATTAGCCTGACCAACATCGATGTGAATGCAAGGTTCTCTTCGCCCAAGTCACCCTGGCCCGCGCGCTGCCGCCCCCCTGGGCCGAAGGGCAACGCATCAGCAGTCGCGCGCTCGGCCTGCTCCACACGCTCCTCCTCGAGCTGCTCCGCGCGGGCTTCTTGCTGAGAGGCCTGCCCCTGCGTCTGGCCCCGCGGGCCCGCGGAACCGCCGCTGGCCAGCATGCCCACAAGATGCTGCGTGCTCGGCCTGCTCTCCACGACAGTGGCCTGGTTCTGGTCGAGGCCAGCGGACCCACGCACCGCGCCAAAGATGCCGCGAGCCAAAATGGTCTTGATCGGCGGCGGCGTCTGGCCTGCCACGCAAACCTTCAGGGAAGCCAATGACCACTCCATCTTCTCGTCGTAGTCGGCTGGAACGGAGATTCTGCCATTCTCGAGAAAGTTGCCGCAGCGTTGCGCATGCTCGTCAGTCAGGATGTCTGGCTCGCCCTCGATCTGGTAGGCCACAAACGGAACTGGCATGTCCTCGATGCCAGCGGTTCTCGAGAACGCGCCCCTCTCTTCGAACAGCACGACGTTGGCTCTGTTGAAAAGGGCCATCCAATTATTATTGGAGAGTCGCGGGTGGAACGCCGGGCAGACCGCGTCGAAGAACTGCTGCGCCGTCGCAGCGGGGAGAGCACACGCCAGCTCAACGCCCGACGGCAGGGCGTTCTCGTCGTAGGCGTCGTTCGTAGTGATGCGAGCACTCTGTCCCACGAAGCAGGTGGTGGTATATTTTCGACCGCGCGGTTCTCTCGTGCTCGGCGTTGTCGTGGAAAGCCTCTAAATCGCCATCGTCGAAAACTTCGGAAACCTCCCGCCTGCCCACTTCGCGCCGGAGGTGTTCGAAAGACTTGCACACGCGGAAGCCAGGCCCCTCGCGCGCGCCATCGTTCTCGACGCGCCACCTGGAGAACAACATGGCCAATATCTTTGCCAGCGGGCTCTCCCCGAAGCCAGACTCGCCGATGAAAAGAACGCCTTCCTCCGCCGGAGACCCATGAGCGGCGCCAGCGCGCGCATCAATAACCACCCCCTGCTGTCCCAGAGCGCGAGGTGCTTGAACGACTGCTTGTGGGCAGCAGCAGCGGACTTCCCGCGGTCGAGACACGAGGGTTCAACGAGTGCCTTCGGCCACCCGTAGATCGGCGTTTCGGGGTCGTCGCAGGCCTTCTCCTCGAACTCCACGGCCTCGTTGTCCATGTTGCCATTCGGGCCATGCTTCCTGATGTAACCGAAGCCTTTGCGCTTCGAGCCCACGCTCGTGGGTCGCTTCGGAGCGCCCGAGTCCACGACCGCATAGCATCTCACCTGGAGCCCTGGCAATCGTTCAAATAGATATTGAAGACCTCTGGGCCCATCTCTGGAATGTTTGCCATAGCCCACCCTGTACATTGGTCCGTGAAACATCTGGAACGACTCGCTGTGCTTGATCTGATTGTCCTATTCCATCGTGAACAGCTTGGAGAGGACGCCAGCGTCTTGGACGAACGTCTGCAAAGCGTAAAGCCCATCTGTTTCGTTGGTGGGTTTCAGGTTGACAGGGTAGTTCTCGTGGCAGTTGGACATAACAACGCGCTCGAGGCCCTTCATCTTCGCCATCCCTTGCTCGGGCTTGTCATCATCAGCGCACGGGTGCGAACCCGCGCACGGGTGCACGAAATCCGCGAATTGGGTGAGCTTGGCAGCACTTTCAGCTGGAGTCATTGGAAGGTTTCCTGGCCACTCCTGGTCGGGCCCAATCTTTTCGGGCCAAAGATTCGCCACGATCGGCTGAGAGAGCAGCGGGCCGCGCTTCATATTCCGCGCCCTCACGACAGCTTCTTCAAAAGTACTGTCACGATCGTCAGGTCTCGAAAGAGGCGGGCGAAGGGAGTCGATCGGGAACTGCGGGCACTCGCCATGGCGACCTTCGCGACGACGTCGGACAAAGGGCGGTGATGCCACGCATTTGAGCAAACATATTATCGGATACGGCGGAGGCTTTGGATAAGGAAACCTTGGATACGAAATCCAAGCTCTCGAAGCCAGTGGGACGTCCATTGTGGATCGGCCATGGATATGGCCTCGGCCCTCAGCAGATACGAAATCCACCAGAGTCTGAAGCCTCCTGGACACATTCCTTGACCAACGCCCCCATCGCATTGTTTATGTTTGCTTTTCGTTCCTTAGCTTATTGGCTTTCCGTTTCGGAACCAAACAAACCCTAGGAAAACCAAATAGACAAACAACCAAAACCTGAAGGAGTCTCCGCCGAAACCCTCCCAGGGATTGCTTGTTTTGTGTAATTTTCTCTTGAACTATTATTGTTTTTCCAGCTCGGAACAAAAAAACCTTGTGAGTTCTCTTCTTCCAGCTGGGATTCAAAAGAATGTGTGTTTTGTTTTGGTTGTTCCATCTCGGAAACACTGCCTTTCTTGTGAATTTCCAGCTCGGATCCAAAAAAGTAAGGTAAACCCCCCAAAAAAACGTGGAGTCTTCGGCGAGAACTCCCCAGGGAGTGTGGTGTGTGGTCTTTTGTTGTTCTTTTGTTTCTCCAGCAGGAACCAATAACAGTTGGTGATGATTGTTCTTCCAGCTATATATATATATATATATGTATACGTGTGTGTGTGTGTTGGTTTGGTTGTTCATGCTCGTAATGGTGTTTTCCAGCTCGGAGACAAAAAAAACTAAGGAAAACCACAAAACAAAACAAAAACAAAAAAAATCCTGCAGTCTTCGGCGAGATCTCCCCAGGGATTGTTGTTTTGGTTTTTTGTTTTTTTCGTTTATTTGTTCCAGCTCGGAACCAAAAAAAACTGAGGAAAACAAAAACAAACAAACAAAAAACTATAAATCTCTACCAAAACCTCCCCAGGGATTGTTTTTTTTTGGAATTTTGGTTATTATTGGGTTTGTTTGGTTTTGAGCTCGGGGCCACAAAACCTCAGGAAAAGCAAGCAACGGCCATAAGGATCCCCTTGAGAACTGACCTATTGGGTGCGTGTAAGGACCGCCGCAAACCTTCCCAACGAGTATGTTTTTGGAAACGTCGGTCGCCCACCTTCCCCAAAAACTGGGGCACCCAGGGCTCCTTTCCGAAAAAGACATGTATGCAAAATATCGTCACCAGCCGATTTGTTTGACTACTTTGGGATACCCTGACTCTAGATCCGCCCTACTTTGGGGAAATTCGTAAGTTGGGCTTGGAATTTCCGCCTTACTTTTCAAGTCCCGCTGATGCCAATTTCCGCCCTACTTTTCTGTTGCTGTTTCCGCCCTACTTCTGTGGATCTCCGCCCCACTTCTATGCTGGGTGCATTAATTTGTCCGCCCTACTTTTTCGGCCCCTTGTAGGTGGACTTCCGACGCAATTTTAAGTTGGAAAAAAAGCCAAAGTAGGGCGGATCTGGAGTCGGGGTACTCCTCCTGTAGAGGGACAGGCCCGGCTTCACGGCCGGGGCACCGCGCGTGCGGGCCGCGGGGGTGAAGGGGCCCCAGTACACACAAATAAATACACACAAATAAAAAGATTCCCCATATTTTACCATACTTTCTGGGTTTTTGTCTTCACCCCACGTCCCATATTTTCCCATAGTTTCTGGGGAATCGACGATTAATTGTGTCTGTGTGCTTTTTCCCCTCCTGAGGGGGGGCGGCGGCGCTGCCGCGGAGGCCGCCGGCGCGGGCGCCGGGCCCGCGGCGCGCGCGCCGCGCCCGGCCGCGGCCGCCGCGGGCGCCAGCGCCGCCGCCTCGAGGGCCTGCCGGCGTCGTCGTCGTCGTCGTGGTCGTCGTCGTCGTCGTCGTCGTCGTCGTCGTCGTCGTCGTCGTCGTCGTCGTGGAGGCCGAGGAGCTGGGTGAGCCTCCGCGTGTCGCCTCTGCAGTGGTCGGCGGCGAGCGACCCAGGCCCCCTCGCGCTGCGAAAAGAAGTCACGGCGGGTCGTCGTCGTCGTCGTCGTCGTCGTCGTCGTCGTCGTCGTCGTCGTCGTCGTCGTCGTCGTCGGCGTCGGCGTCGGCGTCGGCGTCGGCGTCGGCGTCGGCGTCGGCGTCGGCGTCGGCGTCGGCGTCGGCGTCGGCGTCGGCGTCGGCGGCGGGAGGCTCTCTGCCACCCTCGGCCCCTGGGGGCCCTCGCCCTGCCGCAGCTCCCCTCGGCCCCGAGCGACCCGGGCCCCCCCGCGCCGCGCCAGAAGCACGGCGGGAGGCGCTCCGCCATCTTCGGCCTCGTGGGGCCCTCACCGGGCCGCGGGACCGCCGAAAAAGAACTCGGGATTGGGGGGGGGAGGAGGAGGAGGAGGAGGAGGAGGAGGAGGAGGAGGAGGAGGAGGAGGAGGAGGAGGAGGAGGAGGAGGAGCCGGTCTCGGGGAAGGGGTCCAGACCTCCGGGGGCAGACGCCGCGAGAGAATCACGACGTCGGGTGTCCGGGGAGGGGGGGAAGCGGCACGGGCAACGACGGGTGGAGATAGGCAGGGGGACGCATCGACCCCCAGTCGCTCAGTGATCGCCGATAGGGGCCCCATAGCCCCAACCTGCCCAGGAGCGTGCGGACTCGCTGTTGGGGGCCCATCGCCGATCTGTCGACGATGTATCGCCGATTCCAGGTCGATGCTCTCCCCCCCGTGTGCCAGTCCCCCCCGATCGCTGCTCTTCGAAGTGAGCAGGAGAAGGCCCTCTCAGAGGGCGACGAGACTTTTCAGAAGCACTTTGGGCTTCTAAAAGGTTCTCCTCGTCTCCGCGGAAGGCTTAGAAAACTTCTCAGAAGGCCAGAGGACTTCCTAGCTATAAGTCGGGCCTGTCCGGGCTGACTCGGATCGACGATGCTCTGAACATGCCAGCGCCAACGTGTGCTCGTCCACCGAGGCCCTCATCGTCTTCCTCTTCCTCCTCCTGCAGCTGAAGGGCAGCGTGACTGGGGGGGGGACTGGCTCGGGTCGACGATCCTCATATCGGGAGCGGCAAAGAGGGGGGCGTCAAAAAGGGGGGGGTGCAAATCATGACCGGCGGCATGTGCGCGGCCCAGCGGGGGGGCCAGGGACGTAGTGAAATAAGAAGAGGCGCCATGAGATCTGTGGAGATATCATGGCCCCCGCCATGATATCCACCCCCCCCTAGTCATCACCCCCCTCTTTTCCGCCCCCGATCATACCGCGTTGACGCAAGCCCGTGCATGCCCACCGGGGCCCCTCAGTCAACAGGACGCAGGTGGTGCCATGGGGGCCAAAACACGCGACGTGCTCTCGGCGGAGCGGAGCGGGGCAGACATGCAGCAGGCTAACCCACGTCCTGAGGATCTGAAGGGGCCCCAGGACACACAAATAAATACACACAAATAAAAAGATTCCCCATATTTTCCTACATGTTTGGTGTTTTTGTCTTCCCCCCCACTTCCCATATTTTCCTATATTTTCTGGGGAATCGACGATTAATTGTGTCTGTGTGTTTTTTCCCCTCCTGAGGATCATCGATCAGGGGGTAAACATCGAGCTGGAATCGGCGATGCATCGCCGAGAGCGCCCTGACAGCCAGCCTGGCCCAGGGACGTGCGGATGCACTCTCGGGGACACATCACTGACCGATCGGCGATGCATCGCCAGTCCAGCTCGACGTTTCCACCTCCCGAGCGAGACCTCTTGTGGTTTTCGGGCCATCACTCGGCTCTCCGGCGGCCGTTGGGGACGATCGTGGCACTCCTTGAACGCTCTCGGCGAGGCGAAGCCGCTGGCAAGCATCCCAAGGCTGGAAAATCGCCGAGAACCGACAAAAGCGCCCGAAAACCTCAAACCTCCATCCCAAAAATAAGTTCCCCCCTCGTCCTGCTCCTCCTCCGCCTCCTCCTCCTCCTCCTCCTCCTCCTCCTCCTCCTCCTCCTCCTACGCCTACGCCTACGCCTCCTCCTTCGCCTCATACAACTCAAACTCCAACTCCAACTCCTCCTCCAACTCCTCCTCCTCCTCCTCCTCCTCCTCCTCCTCCTCCTCCTCCTTCTCCTCCTTCCCCTCCCCATCCCCCTCCCCTCCCCATCCCCCTCCCCCTCCCCTCCCCCTCTCCCCCTCCTCCTCCTCCTCCTCCACCTCCTCCTCCTCCTCCTCCTCCTCCTCCTCCTCCTCCTCCTCCTCCTCATCATCATCATCTCCTCATCATCATCCATCATCATCAGCAGCAGCAGCAGCATCTCATCATCATCATCATCATCATCATCAATCATCATCATCATCATCATCATTCATCATCATCAGCAGCAGCAGCAGCATCATCAGCATCATCATCATCATCATCATCATCATCATCATCATCATCATCCCATCATCATCATCATCATCATCATCATCATCATCATCATCATCATCATCATCATCATCATCATCTCATCATCATCATCATCATCATCATCCATCATCATCATCATCATCATCTCATCATCATCATCATCATCATCATCATCATCATCACATCATCATCATCACATCATCATCATCATCATCATCATCACCATCACCATCACCATCACTCACCATCATCATCATCAATCATCATCATCATCATCATCAGATCATCTCACAGGCAGCATCACCATCATCAGCATCATCATCAGCATCAGCATCAGCAGCAGCATCATCATCAGCATCATCATCATCACCATCATCATCACAATCAACCATCACCATCATCATCATCATCATCATCATCATCATCATCATCATCATCATCATCATCATCGACGCCATCATCATCATCATCATCATCATCATCATCGTCATCATCAGCATCATCAGCATCACCAGCATCATCATCATCATCATCAGCAGCATCAGCATCAGCATCAGCATGAGCATCAGCATCATCATCATCATCAGCATCAGCATCAGCATCATCATCATCGTCGTCGTTTTCGTCGTCGTCATCATCATCAGCATCATCATCGTCATCATCATCATTATCATAAGCATCATCATCATCATCATCAGCATCTTCATCATCATCAGCATCATCATCACCATCATCATAATCATCATCATCATCATCGTCATCATCATCAGCATCATCATCATCAACATCATCATCAGCATAATCATCAGCATCAGCATCATCATCAGCATCATCATCATCGACACCATCATCATCATCATCGTCATCATCATCATCATCAGTATCATCATCATCATCATCAGCATCATCATCATCATCAACATCATCATCATCATCATCATCAGCATCATCATCATCATCATCCTCTTCCTCCCACTCCTGCTCATCCTCCTTCTGCTCCCCATCCCCCTCTGAGCATCGTTTGACTGATCCATATCCCCACTGGCGTGGCGTCGGCCCTCCTGGGTGGGGATACATCTTCTTTCAAGCGCGGCTTGGGGAGAACACGGAGGAAAGCTGAGGGGACGAGTGGTGCACAGACACACCACGAACGCGATCGAGTGCAACGAGCTGGCGACTCAAATGGCCGGGCATGGGCCCAGCGCCCCCCATGCCGCAGAGGCCTGGAGTTCCGCCTCCAGCTCCCTGCGGCGCCCGAGCTTCTCCTGGGGAGCGGTGGCGGGGAGTGCACGGCCCCGGCGGCGGCCCGGGGGGGCTGCGCACGACGGCGCCTCGGCCTCGCGCGGCGAGAAGCCCGGCCCCTCATCGAGGAGGACCTCGAGGATCGAGGGCCGAGGGCCGAGGGTCGAGGGTCGAGGGTCGAGGATCGAGGATCGAGGGTCGAGGGTCGAGGGTCGAGGGTCGAGGGTCGAGGGTCGAGGGTCGAGGGTCGAGGGTCGAGGGTCGAGGGCCGAGGCCGCCCCGCCCCCCTCGGCCCGACCCGCCGCGCTCGGACGCCCGCGCGAGGGGCCCGAGCGCATAGCCCCCCCCCCCAGCCAAGAGCTGTCCAAGGGGGGTGGGATCGAAAGTGCGAAAACCGACGTCGAAAGTGCGAAAATGTGCACCCAACCCTACGTCGAAAGTGCGAAAACCGACGTCGAAAGTGCGAAAATGTGCACCCAACCCTACGTCGACAGTGCGAAAACCGACGTCGAAAGTGCGAAAATGTGCACCCAACCTACGTCGAAAGTGCGAAAACCGACGTCGAAAGTGCGAAAATGTGCACCAAACCTACGTCGAAAGTGCGAAAACCGACGTCGAAAGTGCGAAAATGTGCACCCAACCCTACGTCGAAAGTGCGAAAACCTACGTCGAAAGTGCGAAAATGTGCACCCAACCCTACGTCGAAAGTACGAAAACCTACGTCGAAAGTGCGAAAATGTGCACCCAACCTACGTCGAAAGTATGACAACCTACGTCGAAAGTACGAAAACCTACGTCGAAAGTGCGAAAACCCATGACAAAGCACGAAAATATGCACCAAACCTACGTCGAAAGTGCTAAAACCTACGTCGAAAGTACGAAAGCCTACGTCGAAAACCTACGTCGAAAGTACGAAAACCTACGTCGAAACTACGAAAATGTGCGCCAAACCTACGTCGAAAGTACGAAAACCTACGTCGAAATTACGAAAATGTGCACCAAACCTACGTCGAAAGTACGAAAACCTACGTCGAAAGAACGAACATACGCACCAAACCTACGTCGAAAGTATGACAACCTACGTCGAAAGTACGAAAATATGCGCCAAACATAGGTCGAAAGTACGAAAACCGACGTCGAAAGAATGAAAACCGACATCGAAAGTACGAAAACCTACGTCGAAAGTACGGAAATGTGCACCAAACCTACGTCGAAAGTACGAAAACCGAAAATACGAAAACATACGTCGAAAGTACGAAAACCTACGTCGAAAGTACGAAAACCTACGTCGAAAGCACGAAAATGTGCACCAAACCTACGTCGAAAGTAGGAAAACCGACGTCGAAAGTAAGAAAATACGCACCAAACCTACGTCGAAAGTATGAAAACCTACGTCGAAAGTACGAAAATTACACCAAACCTACGTCGAAAGTACGAAAACCGACGTCGAAAGTACGAAAACCTACGTCGAAAGTACGAAAACCCACGTCGAAAGTACGAACATGTGCACAAAACCTACGTCGAAAGTACGAAAACCTACGTCGAAGGTACGACAACCTACGTCGAGAGTACGAAAACCTACGTCGAAAATACGAAAACCGACGTCGAAAGTACGGAAAGCCAAAAGTTGCACCACTATTTCTGTCCATCGAAAGAGCGAAAACCTACGTCGAAATCTGGCAGATCGGCGAGCATTCTACATTTTCGTCGCAGCTTCGACGAGAGAATCGATTCCGAGGTACATAAATTCTGTAGCCGATCCCCCGAAGGCAAGCCCGCTCGAAATCCAGGAAGACCCAAAAGGCCCTCAGTCGGCTCCCAAGTTGGGACTCGCGTACTAGGGGGGCGATGAATGGGGGGACAGCGAGGGCTGCAGGAGAGAAGCCTTGTGGGGCCCCTCAGGAATCCCTTGAGAACCCAAGATGATGGTGATGATAATGATGATGATGATGATGATGATGATGATGATAATGCTGATGATGATGATGATGATGATGATGATGATGATGATGATGATGATGACGATCCTGATGATGATGATGATGATGATGATGATGATGATGATGATGATGACGATGATGTTGATGATGATGTTGATGATGATGTTGATGATGATGATGAGGATGGTGATGATAATGATGATGAGAATGAGAAGGATGCTGCTGATGATGATGATGATGGTGGTGATGATGATGATGATGGTGATAATGATGGTGATGGTGATGGTGATGGTGATGGTGATGATGATGATGGTGATGATGAATAAGAAGAAGAAGGAGGAGGAGGGAGGAAGAAACGCGGGGCACCGTCTCTTCAAAACAAGGAACCAACACCACAGGATGGTTGGGAAAAACAGTATGGGAAGAAATCGCGACCCAAGCCCTAGACCAACGGTGTCTGCTGGATTTTCTCGGCGGCTAGCGAAGGGGAGATGACCTGTGATAGTCCTGGGGCCCGAAACCGGGCGACAGACGTCCGATGTGGACCCAGACCCCCGACGTCATGACGTTTCCCCAACGTCGACCCCTGCAGGTCTCGACCATTCCCTGGGACGAGCGTTCCATCCCGACTCGTTTTTTGACGGCCCCGAGGCCCTGCAAGTCCCTACGAGCCAACAATACAGAAAAACGTTCCGTCACTCATGTTGTACGACGCGTGTCTGGGGATCTGCATACTGGGCGAACACGCCTGGCGTGCCAAAGCTGCAATGCCCGATCTCAGGATCACCCCTGCCCGAGTGGTCTCCAGCTGCTCCGCGGAGAGCTCCGCGGAGCCGCGCCTTTCTTGGGAAACCGACAGGCACCGATACCGCTGCTCCTTCCGCACCTCTCAGAAGATGCGTTGAGACCAGGACCTCGAGGCGAATCCAGCCGTGGCGGCGAGGGCCTCCCAGGAGGCCCAGGAAGGCGAGCGCGAGGCAAGGGCAGCGGTATCGGTACGGCAGGTTCGTGGTCAGTCTACCCCGGCGTTGGTCTCGGACACCGCGGGGATCATTCAACCTTGAACTACCAGCCGTTTCCGAGACGTCACATCGTTCAACATCGA